>LDKF01000084.1:0-76498 GCA_001026735.1 Rotylenchulus reniformis | reverse complement strand
ACGCGAGTTTCACGTGAGATCACATATCACTTAAAAAAAATTTTCCGAACAAATACGAAAAGAAACTTTTTTTTTGCTGAATTTGATGCTGAATCCAAATCTGATAATAACGAATCTGATAATGACATATCATCTAGCTGAAAAATTATTAAGCAAAAAATTAATTTGATAAAATCTCAAATTAACTTTATAATATGCCAAAGCTATTACCAGGTTCCAATTCAGCATAAAAATTGCTCCTAGCAGAGTAGTTTCTTTTAATATTTGTCAATTTTCCAAAAATAAATTTTTTGACATGACTTTAAAATTACGATATTATGTCCATGTGCACCATGCACTATACAGGACATAAGATTGCAGAAGATACCAAGATGTACATGACAAGTGGGATCTTCTTGAGCATGTTGTGAATTAAAATAGCAACATATGTATGTATCATGCTAACAAGAATATGCAGAATGGACACTACAACAATAATAACCACAATCAATATATAATAAACAAACCCGCGCAAAGTCTGCATGCTGAAAATTTTTATTGAGAAAAAAAATAATTAAATTATTAAAAAGAGAAAACTGATTATTCGGATCTAATTATTTCTGTTTTTCATCCGAATCTCCTTTTCGCCTCACTCACTGATTTTGCTTATTGAATTAAAATCCCGGTAATATCGTTAAATGAAATTTTTTAAAATTTTTCACAACATTTATAAAATTTATTAGCATTTAAGTATATAAAATGCATGTGAAAAAGCAAATCAGTGCTAAATCAGCAAGATACTTTTTACGTATTCTTAGTACTGAGTAGCGTGTACTATGCTTCTCAAATACTGGTACTGAATGAATATTGCTACTGGTCTTCCCAAAATTTTGAACTCTATTTAATGACCATCAAAAAAAATGATATTTTTACAAAAAAATAAAAAATAATAATATTTTTTACAAAAAATAATACTTAAGAGGAATGTCGATTTTTAAATTCCTAATTTCTTTGAAAATCTATCAAAAATAAACAATGTTATCAAAAATGAAATTCTAATTTTTCACCTTTACTATTCCGGATCAAAATTGAATTGAAAAAAAGAAAAATTTTCTCATTAAATTTTTAATTTTAGGGGATTTAATAATTGTGATTCGTACAATTCCATTTTCTCATAAGTTGTGGCCACTAATCATTTGTGACCATTTGTCAAATTACCTGTATTGAAATCATGTTATTTACAAAAATACAAAAATATAATTTTGGGATTTTATTATTTTCTGAAAAGTTTGAAAGTTTCTCGAAAATTCGAAAAAATTATTCCTTAATTAGACCCTATTCAAATTGAATTATTATGAAATGTCCGCAAATATTAGATAGCCGAATAATCAGATTCTTCTTCATTTTTGGCCAAAACTCATACTTTATGCGTGTCAAGCTCCCACTGATCCATCCAATTCAGAGTTCCTTCTGCCATTCTTGGCCTTTCAGCTTCAAGATGATTTCTTCGCTATTTTCCAAATTCATCTTGATGCTGTTGTATTTTTCCAACAGCTCGGGCGTAACAACTTTGAAGTTTACGACTTCACGGGTTTCTCTATCGCGCTGGAAATTTATTTTAACCAAATAAATTTTAAACAATTTGTAATGGAAATATAACATAATTAAACAATTCCATCGGAATTAATTTTCTGATGAGGAAGTGTTAGATCAGAATAACGATATATGTTTTCTCTACCGTTTTTTAATAAAAATTATTATTATCATTTTACTTTAATTTAGATAACATAATAGTAAGATTTTTATGTAAGCAGGATTTCAAAATTAATGCAAGAATCTAGGTACTAAAAGAGAAATAGGTATTTTTCATGCTTTATTGCATTTTGGAAGCAAATACACTTGATTCGAATATTATTTTTATTAATATATTTAATTAATTTTCTTTAGAATGATTCGAAGTTTATTAAAAAATTCAAGATGATTTTTTGTTAAATGACTGGCTTTTGATTTTTTGGCTTTTTTAATGGTTAAATGGCTTTTGCATGAAAGAAAAAATGAAATGATTACTAGGTGAGATGTTGTATTATTTTTTAGCAGTTTTAAATATTTAGAAAAAACCTTTCGAATCAAATATAAAAATTGTCTATTTTTAAATTCACGTTTTCGTGTCGAAAAATGGTCTACTGGAAAATGCAAATTGCCTGTAAAATGAAAATAGATATAGAGTATAAGCTATACCTATTATCGAGCGCGGAAAATACGATCTGCGCATATAAAAATCGATTAATCCTGATCTTCAATGAGTTTCGACTCGAAATTCGAATTTGACTCCTAATTCAAAATTCAACATTTAGCCAAAAAAAAAGACATGGATATATCATTTTGCGCCTCTTGACGCATTTAATCGATTAGAAGAAAAATATTTTTTTTAATTGCTGTTTTTTTTTGAAAAATTCGATTTTTGACGGGAAAATAGCTTAACGGGAAAATAGCACAATTTACATTTTTCCAAACTCGAATCATCTATACCATTTTTTGATACGAAAAATATGTAGGTTAGTTTTTATGTTTTTTTTATGATAAAGCTTTATCATATCTTTATCAAAACCATTATCGTTATGAAAATTCGAAGGAATTTTATGAAATATTTATAAAATTGCAAACAAGTAACATAACTTTTGTCTCACCCTAGTATCTAATAACCTGCATAAAAGACCACTTATGAAAGAACCGGTTTCTTTGTTAGATAAAAATCGATCCTATCTTACTTTATGTATATCTAAAAAAAATTATCTTCTAATAGTTTTTCAAAATTTTAAGCATTTTTCTATGTAAGAATACAAATTTTCGGTGCCAGGCCACTGTGCGAAAACCGCCATTATGGGCACTGTGCGAAATCCGCCATTATTGGCACTGTGCGAAATCCGCCATTATGGGCACTGTGCGAAATCCGCCATTATGGGCACTGTGCGAAAAGAAGTGCAAATTAGAGATCAATATTTTGAGAAAACACGTACCAGTGTCACGTACCAGTAGGTAAGGGGAACACGTATAACGTAGTCACGTACCAAAAACACGTGAAAAACTGGTTCGTGTATGAAACTTGTTCGACTTTTACACGTACTAGGCGGCGTTCTACACGTATTACCAGTGCAGTACAGGTTAAGAAAAAATTTGAAAAAACAGTCAAGAAAAACTGAAAATACATGTAAAAAATGAGTTTTTCAATTTAAATTATTAAGTAATGAAAAATCGAGAAAAAAAGGAAAACAACAAAATACCCCCAAGATAAGACATCTACAGATGTAATAAATATCGAAAATTGAAAAACCCGAGGCCTACCTATGAAAATTTGGAAATATCAAAGTCTAAGGAATTTTTTGATAATTCCTAAGATGATAATTCCTTATTCCTAAGCTGTTAATTTTTTGTAAATCCAATATCCAGGCATGTTAAACTTTTTAAAAACCTAAGGCTGCGAAAATTTTTGGGAAAACTCAAGGTTCCTGAAATTTTGTATAGCTCTTTGGACTAGGGTTGGGCACGGGGGGTGGGATTTGCCAAAAATCGGGGACGGGGATTTCCGGGGATGGCTCGGTCAGGGACGGGGATGAAAAATCGGCTAGGGACGGGGATCGGGGACGGGGATGGGTGAAAAAATTTCTAAGTCTTATTTCCTGAAAAAAATTTTTAAAAATTTTTATAAGTGTTATATATCAAAAAATTTTCAAAGCTTTATTAAAAATGAGCATTTTTGGATGAAGAAATTTCATTGTATGAGGTGCCGGCGGTCCCGATAGGGACCGCCGGAGAAAATTTTGAAAATTTAGATGATTTTCCTTAAGAAATTTTGTCATTTTTAATGAAATTTTTGAAGAAGTTCACTAATGTTGTGTCCAAAGTTTGGACACAACATTATTGATTTTTTAAAGAAAATTTATCATTCTAGTTTAGGATCTTTCATTCCCCCCCCCCAAAAAATAGCCATATTTTGGGTGAAAAAAGTTAGTACCAAAACGCGTGAAAAAACTGGTCGTGAGTTAGCGCATATCTTCAAAAAAACCAGTAGAACGCATCACGTACTTCACGAAGTTCGTGTACGTACTACGGCATTTGGTCGATCTCTAGTGCAAATACGAATAAAATTGAAAAAATTTTAGTCATTATATCAATCAAAAAATTGTACTTTCACGCTTATGCGTTCGTATAAAAATCTTAATCTAATCATAAAGCCTGTATTTTTTTCAAAAATTGTACACTAATTCAACCAAAAAAGGCATTTATTTTACCCAAAAATATAGTACTACATATAGTAAAAAACACAAAATAAAAATTATTATGTAATTTAATTTTTTGGAAATTTTTAATTATTTTCGGATAAAGTAAATTTTCGAATATAAATTTTAGCAAAAAATGATTTTCTTTTTAAAAACACAAAAAATTTTATTTTTATCCTGTTGCCCATAATGGCGGATTTCGCACAGTGACAGGGCACCCAAATTTTCTACCGGTGCCTGTCGGTTATGCGATTTGACAGTAATATGAATGGAATTTTCAGTTTCTTTTGCGAATATCATCTTATATTCCAAGGCAAACAAGCAAACTGTAAAAAAAATAATTTAAAAATGATCAAATAAAAAAGTAGGGATTTTATGCACAGAGATACATGATTATGAATTAATAATAAGTAATAATTTAATAAAGTGTTATTCCAAAATTAATTATTAAAAATGGATTCTTACATCTTTAATATTTAAAACCTAACATACTGTAAAAAGTCTATTAGGACCCCATGTGGTCTTAATTTTCAACTCCTCTGGTGAGGGAGATCTATTAGATGTTCCTATTAGAGTTTCTTCAGAGGAGGGGTGTCTATTGGAGGGGTAGGCTCCTAACGGGGGATGGGAACTTAATGTCTCAAAAAACTACTAATGGAATTTGGTGCGCTTTTTGAGTAAAGCCGTAAAATTCAACACCAATAGTATAAGAGAATTTTTTTTAAATGTTCCATTCCTACTTTTGTAATTTTTGTTCAAAATTTTTAATTTTAAGGAATGCCAGCAAAATTAAAATTTTATATGATGGCAATTTTTTATTATTATGCAAAAGTTCTTTCCATTTTGATTATGTATCGCCAAGAAAACATTGACCGCCCACCCCACCATTCAAAAATTGGATCGAAAAATAGGTCCCCCTTTCTTTTCCACAATTGAGGTTGAAAAATAAGATCCCATGGGTAATTAATACAATTTTTATGGTTTTGGTAGATGTTACCTATGTTAACGACACCTACCAATTTTTGGGCTTAAATAAGGCTGAATTCTTGTTGAAAAATACTAATCCCTTTGCAGATCTTACCAGTCATCTCGAATCTTCGGCAACCCTTGAACAAAAACACAGTAACTGTTCCATGACCTTTGATTTGCAAATCCATAAGTTCTAGCTCTGTTGGCTTCTCGTCCTCCAAGTTGTACAACCGATCGATCATTGGCGCCTTTTCCTTTGGTTGGAAAATTTTATTTTAAAAATACTTTTGTTAGAATTTTTATTTTACCAATAATAATTTTAGGTGCTAAACCCTCAAAAATTGGTATTTTTCACGTTTTTATTGTATTTTTGGGAAGGAATTTTGGCCCAAAAATTTATAAAGTGTCTTAAAATACTTCAATCTACCTAAAAACATATCTAAACACATCCAAAAAACTAAATATAAAAGGTTATACCTAAACTAGAAATCTAGTCCCTCGTAATAACATTTTCTATAGTAAATAATATCTTTTGGCTGATTTCGCAATATTATTTTTTAATTGGATAAGGTATGTTACGAATACCTTTGGTGGTTCACATTCCACCTTGATTGGGTTTTTACCAATGAGCTCCAAATCATCTTCGATCTGAGATTGGCGAAATTTAAATATCGAGTCAATTGTTCCATTTACCCTCTGTGTGCTTTTTGAAATTTATAAAAAAACAATAAAATTCTAAATTTGGAAAGCCGTAAAATATTATAATATTTACTTTTTATTGTATTGGCTTAGCAATTTTCAAAAAAAAATACTGGTAGTTTTATCGAGCCTTTTTAATGTCACTAGCATAGAAATTAAATTATAATCTGTACAAAGAGACTTTTTTGGTGTGTAACAGTTAGAAAAAATTTGAATTTCTTGAATCTTGCTAAACCAAAACCATAAAACTAATATTTGTTAAAAGTTCTACTCTTTTTTTATTTTCACAAATTTCCTCGGAGAATTAGAAATAAAATTCACCCTTTTCGAAAAATACTAAAATTTTCAAGGAATTACTATATAAAAAATTGTACGCAACATAAGCAAATTAAAAGCAACATTTCCCATATATTTTCTATGGTTCTTAAATATCTTTGGTTTATGGGCCAATCGAAAAATTTAGAACAGAACTTTTCGCAACAATGTACTACAAATTACAGTAATAGTTCTAGTACTCCCTCCCCCTCTTTTAAATTCAGAATTGAAAACAGCGCTAAAATTATACCAGGAAAATCGTTTTGAGATGTTTTATGAAAAAAAAATTATCGAAAAGAGAGTGGGTAGGCAGGCACCTATCAGTTGGGCAGTGATCATTTGGGCAGTGATCAGTTGGGCAGTAAATAATTTTTAAAAAATTAAGTAAATTGAAAATTCGAAAAAAGACAAATTATAATCAAAATGATATAAAACTCTAGTAAATCACAAATGATTAAATACCTAAATTAAAATTAATGCGTTTATAATTTTTGGTGCTTTGTGTACAAACTTATTAATTATTAATCAAATTTTAAAATTTTTCACCAAACTCTCTCAAAAATTTCACAAGCCTTGAGAGAAAATTTCACAACCCTCAAGAGAATAAAGTTCGCGGATCTCGATTTTTCATCATTTATTTCACAGGCCTTGGATTTTATCAAAATTAATAAATTTTCTCAGAAAAATTCTTAGAAAACCAGCCCTTCCCCCATGAGAATAGCGAAAAAATTAGTTTAGAAATTTAAATATGTATATATTGAAAAAAAATCTATTCAATAATTTCACTTACAATTTTTATTTAAAAATCACAAGATTTAAAAATTTTACTGTCGAATTTCCATTTGAAATCCATCTATCAAAAAACCCATGCAAAATGGCAGCACCAAAAATTATAAACGCATTAATTTTAATTTAGGTTTTAATCATTTGTGATTTACTAGTTTTATATCATTTTGATTATAATTTGTCTTTTTTCGAATTTTCAATTTACTTAATTTTTTAAAAATTATTTACTGCCCAACTGATCACTGCCCAAATGATAGGTGCCCAACTGATCGACTCCCGGAGGCAAGTGGGGGGGGGGGGGGGGGGGGNGGGCCTTACTTACCCATCTGAGTGTTATTTTGCAATTCGTTAAAGAATTTATTCGAATCTTTACATGGATGTAGTTGATGGACTAGGGGGGATGGTCGTCATTCAGTATCTTGACCAAAGGGGTGTCGTCAACATACACGGCGTATCCAAGCTGTTGATGTTCTTGGTCATAATACACATCGATCCACAGTTCCATTTTACCATTTTTGTCCAACAAATGTTTGCGTTCCCTTTCCTTAACAAAATAAAAAATTTTGCATGCCAAAAACATTGATACCCTTGATATGTATGTTGTAGCCGATTTTGCATTTCAGCCTATTCTGTATTAGCGGCCAAACATCCGCTGGACCGAACATCAAAAACATTAGCTTTATGGGTCTAAAATAGGGTTTGAAAATTTCAAAAAATTTTGTTCATCCGAACATGGTCAAAACCCTCATCCGAACATTTTATCGATGTTTTGATGTTCGGATGGTGTTTTGACTATGTTGGATGAACAAAACGTGTTGAAACTTTCAGAATAGATTGTAGAACTCCCAAGCTAATGTTTTAGATCATACATTGTTGAGTTTCTATGTAAAAATATGATGTTTGGCAAATGTTTTGCTCACCGATGCAGAGTCGGCAAACAACATTTAGATTATTTTATAAAATATTGTAAAAAATTTCAAATAAAACAACAAAGGAACAAAGGGGTGACTAGAGAAATGATTTTCGAAAGTGGCCTCTTTCCAACTATCACTTCTTGTGCTGTTTTCCCTGTTCGGATGTCTGTTACTGGTTTTAGCCCGGTACTGATGATACGTTAAAAAAATAATGCCACTCAGCAATGTTGCGCAAAAGCTAACCCAAGAAGAATTTTATGCTCCATTTTTCGGCCTTATTAATTTTTCCACATCCCTTGAAAATTTACGAAATTATTCAAATTCTTCAAACTCTAAAGTGATTGTTGGTGTGCTTAGCCTCCAGTTTTGGTCTTATAGCACCGAATCACAATACGAAAGAGCAAAATTTCCCAAAAAAAAAGTTTTACACATTTTTGTAATTAATAGCTGACAGGCTCTACTCTAGCACAGGCTCTACTCTGCTAAGCTCCCCAACGCTACTTTTTTATACACCCCCCTCATTTTTTTAATATAATATGGTAGAAAGAAACGAGTAGTTCCTTAAATTTCATCAAAATGAGCCATTCCTTAAATATCCATCAAAACCAAAAAAGCATTACCCACCAAACATCTCAAAAGACAAAATCACACCTGAGCTAAATCACATAAAAACACTAAATATGAAAAATATATAATGCAATCATTCATCGCTTCATTAAAAAGATAAAAAAATAAAATGGAAATTGGGAGCCTAGAGACTGATGACTGATAGAATTTTTGAAACGAATTATTTAATGTAATCTATAGGGACCGGATTTATATGTTGTAACATGTTTTTTTTGCGCATATGTTTTGAAGAGAGGACCAAAAAACAAGCGTTTTTACGTTAAAATTTTTCGATTTGAAGCAACTTTTAAGTCCATATAAATCCATATTTTGGGGGTTTAGCCCATATTTCCATATTTGACGTTTTTAGTCCATATTTTGCCATTTTTGAAAAATTTTAAGGTAAAAATGCAATAAAAATCAGGAAATTTTTGATTTTTTTTGGAAAATTTTTCAAAATTTTTTTTATTAAGTTATTTTTTCGAAAAAAAATTCAACACACATAATTTTTTTTGCTTTTGATTATTTTTTCTTCATAATAATTTTTGATAAAAATTTTCAACAAAACCTATTCATTTTTAAAAATGAAAAGAATAATTTTCTGATCAATTTCCTCTTCATAAAATTGGTTAAAAATTTGAAATGAATTACTGAAGAAAATTTTTTGCATTTTTACCGATATTTTGCCAATTTAGAGCGCATATTTTTCACTTTTTTAGTCCATATTTTGGCATTTTTGACCATTTTTAGCCCATATTTTGGCATTTTTTAGTCCATATTATATGGCCATATTTTGCGATTTTTAGTCCATATAAATCCGGTCCCTAGTAATCTATAACAAAAAAGAATTAACGGGGAAAAAGGCACTAGTATTGATTTTTAAAAATTTTATGTTTTTAGAAATTTTTAAGGTTTTTTTGTGTGATTTAGCTCAGGTGTGATTTTGTCTTTGGAAATGTTTGGTGACGGTAATGCTTTTTATTGGTTTTGAGGGATATTTAAGGAATGCGCATTATTAGTGCTGCTCGAGAGTCTCGGTCTCGAGTCGAGACTTTTCTCGGTTTTTTGGGTCACGGTCTCAAGTCTCGATCTCGGGTTTTGAGTCTAGCAAAACGAGATTTTTTTACACTGGATATTCTGGCATTTTTGAACAAAAAATATTCTAGAGAAAATTTTTAATATATTTTTAATTAAGAAGGCAACATTAATTATCTAAAAAAATTAGCATCTTATACAAGACAAATCTTTAAAATCGTTGAAAAAAATTAAGAAAATTTCCTTATTAAAAAAATCTATTTTTTCAAAATTTTTCGGGCACCCAAAAAAAAAAGAATAAAAACTTCTAATTCTCCATAAATCTTATTAGCAAAAAATCGTCAATTTTTAATTTAATGACATAAATTTACTGTCATAATTATGGCATAAATTTAGTATTTTTCCAGTAGCATCTATCGGGGCCACTGGCACCCACCCTTTATTCAATGTATATAGGGCAAGCATTTTGGCAAATGTCTGGGCTTTTATAATATGAAAAGGCTCATTGACCAAGTATTCAAATGTCTAATACCCTCTAAAACCAGATAGATGCTTATGAATATGATCCTTACTTACCATGCAAACTAAAAAAGCATATTTTGTTGAAAATTTTCGAAAAACTATAGAATTTTCGATTTTCTAAAATTTTAAAAACACCAAGTTAGTAAAACCCCGAAATAGTTGGTAAAAAATATAATTACTAAAATTTTTTAATAGTTAGAATTTTTTGATGATTTTAAAATGAATTTTTTACAAAAACTGAGAAGTCTCGGGTCTCGAGTCTCGATCTCGAGTCTCGTGGTCAAGTCTCGGTCTCGGGTCCAAATCTCGGTCTCGTTTCTCGAGTCTCGGGAAAATTTGGGTCTCGAGCAGCACTACGCATTTTGATGGTTTTTAAGGAACGATCCAGCACCGAATGTGATATCGGATTCTCCAGAGCACCCTTACTTCTTTCTTATTGCGCGTACTCAATCTGATCTGCGTTTCAGACACTTTGATCATGAACATTGTTTCGGCCACTGCAAATTCCATTAAAATTAGAATGTTGGTGTATAAGAATGATTTTTTTATATACTATGACTATTAATTAATTATTTTAGGTGTAAAAAACCTTATATGTCTCAACTAGGCCTTAGGAAAAATTAAGGTTTTTCCTAAAAATTTCGACATTTTGACCGAAACTTCGTAATCAGAATCAGCATAAAATTCTACTTTTGGCCGAAAGACATAGCACCGTAAAAATCAATCAATATTGTATAAGAAAGTAAAATACTTAGGGTGTTTAACAAGTCTCAAGTAGAATAATAGTAATAAGTAGAATAAAACAATACAATTGTTAAAAAAACTAAAATAATTTTTTAGCAAAAAATTGAGTTTTGGTCCAAAAACTGAACATAACTCAGTTTTCAGACCATTTTCTCGAACCCAGTTTTGAATTTCGACCCAAAAGAAAAAAATCTGTTCGGTTAGCTCAATGCGAAATTTCCTAGCGGTTCGAAAAAAACCCGAATTTCTAACATATAACGCGATTTGAAGCGAGTTATTAATTTTTTATGTCGAGTCGCCACAGAATCTTCATACAGGCGGGAAAATTGCATAGACGAAACTTGACTACGTGACAAAAATCATATATTTTACTGCAGAAAAAGTTAATAAAATTTTTTCATGGAGCCTTTGGAAAGAATTGTCATTTTAATTTGCCATTGGAATTTTATTTTTTAATGAATTAGACTATTAAGTATTTAGTTAAATAAAATTTTTGTGACCACGATGGCTCTGTAGAGATCTAATACTACCAAAATATAAATGGTGTTTATTGGTTAACTTACGCCCTGTGATGAATTCAGGGTAGTCCTTCAATAGACGGATGGTGAATCTCCCGCCGACTGGAATTAAAAATTTATTTATTTTTTGCATTTATTTACATTTTTATAACATCGAAAAAATTTTAAATGGCATAACATCACTTTCCAATAAATTTTTCTTGACAATTTTGGAAATGCCAAAAAAGGTAGAAAATGGCATTATCGCGCGAACATACTCGGCAATTTGGCAGATATGCGGATTTTGCAACCATCTCGGAGCTCAGTGTTCAACTTGTGTGATTCTGGCACCTGTGAACAATGGATGATAAGATATCACATCTAATAGATGTTCTATAGGGTGCGTAAAAAATTCTTGAACTTTTTCAAATGCAATTTTTTACAAAAATATATGTCAACTATTTTTGACCAAATCAATAGGATATTGAAAAACACAAATTAAGACTGAAAAATTCGCTATCAAAATGGACTGACCTGATGCGTGTGTTCGGTCGGTGCTAGATCGTTAAAAAAGGCCCAATAAGGCTAATCTGGCCAAAAACTTTTTTGCAAGACTTGTTAGACCAAAAATATAAAAGGCAAGTTGTGCTGAATTTTATGCTCTATCTTCTAATATTTTTAATTATTCGAAATTCGGGCTAAAAAATTCGTAATACTCGTGAAAAATCCTATTTTTCGTTATTTTGGAAAAATTTCGAACTTTTTGGACGAATTTGGAAAAATTAAAAATACCAGAAGATAGAGCATAATATTCTGTACTTTTTTTCTTTCGATCTAACAAGTCTTGCAAAAAAGTTTTTGGCTAGATTGGCCTTATTGGGCCTTTTTTATATTTTCAAATATTTTGCGATTTTTAATGTTCTAGCACCTGTTCGGTCCCCTATATTTTGAATAATGGTAATAAATTCTAATTTCTATTTAGATTTTTTGTTGAGTAAGTATGAGTATAATTTGGTTATAATTTGATTAAAAATCATGTATTGATATTTTCAAATATTTTGCGATTGGAAGAAGTTCGGAAACTTTTTGCGCACTTTGTATCTGTCTTATACCAACCAGTTCATCCTTAACCGCCGATTGAGTTGTAGTTGTGATGAGCTTTGCAGTTGTTGACTTTGTAGTTGTCTTTGTTGTTGTTTTTGTTGTTTTCTTTGTTGTTGTTTTGGTTGTCGGTTTGGTTGTTGGTTTTGTTGTTGGTGTTGTTCCCTTAGTTGTGGTTGTAGTCGTTGTTGGTGTTGTCGGAGTTGTTGTTGCCTCAGTTGTATTTGTTGTTTCCAATGTTGTTGTCGTCGCATTTGTTGTCTCAGCAGCAGTGGTCCCATCAGTTGTCTCCTAAAGATTAAAAAATTTCTGCCCAAAATTATCGCAAAACAGCATATTCCTGGAGTATACAGTAGATAATATAGCCAATTTAAATAAACATTGAAGGGGGTACGGTAGTAATGCTAATGCCGCATCAATTTTCTGATTTTCTTGTTGCTATTACCGTAAAACTGTATTAGTACCCCATGGGGTCTTATTTTTCAACCTCAGCGGTGGAGATAGGACCCTAATTTCGACGTCATCTTCGAATGATGGAGTAGGCGATAAGTGTTTTCGTTGTGATGAATAATCAGAATGGAGGGAAATTTGCATAATAATCGATGCTGCCTGTCATCAATTACAATTTTTGAACCCTGCCTAATTAAATCTCCCATTATAGATATAAAAATAATTTATATATTTTTTAACGTAGTAAAAAATGGATTTGAATCTTGTTGATTATTCTTCTAATTCTTCTGAAAAAGAAAAAATCTGCCAAAAAAAATTTC
Organism: Rotylenchulus reniformis; assembly: GCA_001026735.1. NCBI lineage: Eukaryota > Metazoa > Nematoda > Chromadorea > Rhabditida > Hoplolaimidae > Rotylenchulus > Rotylenchulus reniformis. The sequence continues at coordinate 63,284 of LDKF01000084.1, read as the reverse complement.
GACAATTAAATGTTCTTTTCTACTGAGTGAGTTTCGAAAGCTTTTTGTTTTTCTGTATGTATAAATTTAAAATTTTGGTAAGATCCATGGCTTAATGTAGGATGGGGTCTTATTTTTCAATCCCTCTACTAGATTGGTAGTCTATTTGAGGATGTGTTCCTAATGCAGGATGGGAATTTAATATAGTCTTACAATAGGTTGTATCGCCTCCAAAATAAAAGTGGATTTTTTCCTAACTATAATACTCTAATAAAGGGCGGGAGGCATCATTTTATTTCCATCACCCTACAAGGGATCTCATTATTAAGAGGTCCTTTATATTAGAGAATTCCTTACGACTATAAAAACAACAAACATTTCAAAATTGAAATGTATCATCGGCCAATTAAATGAATATGTTTATGGCATAAAATTGGCAAAACAAAAATGCTAAAGCATGATTTTCGCCGATTCCAATTTTTTAAATAAAATTCTAACATTAACATCTCTGTCGAGGTGCGGTTCTATTGGAGGGTGGGGTCCTAATGGAGGTGAGGACTTGATTGAGGCAATAGGTATCTATACAAACAAATTTGCTTCAAGCTTATGAATTCTCAAAAATCTTCCCCTTTGGTCAATTTAATTCTTAGACAATTGATTTAACCTTGATCGGAGATCTTATGTAAATGTTTCTTGACTTTTATCCAATTTGTTTTATTTTCATTACCATTTTTCCGCATTCGGACCATCCCGGATGTGCAGTCAAATTCAGGAAAAGCGGATGATAATCATCCAAAAATGCGATGGACATGCTCCCACTTCCAAACTCATTTCTGAAATTTTGAATTAAATCAACAAACAATAATCCAACGAGATATCGCCCATGTACAGTTAAAATGCCAGCAAAATATTTTAGTTGATGTTTTGAGGGCGTTAAAAATCCGAAATGGACGCAGAACTGACGTATATCCCATCTAATAACCTGAGCTTCACAAGTGACCATGTCATGATGAAAATATTTTTTACAAAGAAAAAGAGTGTTTGTCAAATTAAATGATTTCTTTTGGAAATTTTTTTTTTGAAAAATCGTAGACCTAGCCGAGTCCCAGACAATTGAACACTAATTGGTCGCAAATGCTCATCAAGCGGCCAAAAAATTATAGGGTTTTTATTTTTTAAGTCGAGGAACTTCGGGGTTCTTGGGGGCTCTAGAATCTTTAAGAAGTTTTTTAGAAAAATTTAAAAAAATTTAAAAGAAAGATTTTGCCCGGTGGAAGGGGGTAAGGGGTGGGTAGGAAGTGACCTAAATAAATTCTTTTTTTTATTATTTCTTTTTAAAAATTATATGACCTAGAATTATTTTTCCAGCTTTCCATGTGAAACTGTTTCAATAGTTCCATAAAAATTAAATGGACAGAACCTGTATTGGCTAGCTCCTTCTTCAATGGGACATGCTTCTGGCTTTTCCGATTTGAGAATACTGAAGCGGCGCGACGGTTTGATCTTTTGGATGGGATCGCCTTCTTCCGAAAACACGGCCGGGTAGCAAATCAGCATGCTATAATTAAATTTTTTTGCATTTTTTGGAACTTTTCAGTGTAATGTAAATAATTTAAATTCAATATATTGAAAAAATGGAAATAATTTTTGACGGTAGCTCGTTAACGTTACAGTACTCTTTTTAAAATAAATTAATAACTAATAAATTTTATAACTCATTTTTCGAGAACCAGCTATTCATAAGAATTTCAATTTTTGAATCTAAAATGAATGGACTTTTCCCTAAAAAGCTGTAGGTTTTCATTTCTTCTGAATTTGATTTTAAATTTTTCCCCATAAGCTGAAAAGATAAGGAGAAATTGTCATTTGGAAGAAAAATTTCTAAAAAAGTAGTTTTTTATAACTGTTTTCTTAATAGTCGATCGAGTCAGACATCGGAGTTGAGCTATCAATATTAGAGACCGGACCTGGACTGGATCCAGACCTGGATTTTCTGGATCCAGTAGTCCAGAATCCAGAGGTTTTTGGAAAATTCTGGATTTTCTTGATTTCTGGATTTTCTGGATTTTTAAAAGCTGGATCCAGAATCCAGGTACTTTCTAAAATTTCAATCCAGTCCAGAATCCAGGTCCTTCCCACCTGGATCCAGAATAGTGGATTTTTTACAGTGAAAATGTCTGAATTTGATAGAAAATTTGAATTTAGCGATGGATGTTTTGCCAAAAATGTTATTTTTTCGACACCGAGACCGCGGACTCGGTCGTTTGAGTTTCTACGATTAAGTCCCCACGTTTGAGTCCACACGATTGACACGTTTGAGTCCCCATTGTTATTGGGTCGCTTGTCTAAAACAAATTTTCAATAGGAAAAATTTTCGATGCGAAATTTTCCGAATAATCTGAGGCTTTTGGAAATTTTTGAAAAACCCAAGGTCTGTATAATTTTTTTAGACAGGAGCGTCCACCTCCATCTTTGTTGTTGCTTATTACTGGGGTTATTTTTAAAGGCGTCTCGCATCGGTTTTCCAAGTTCTCAGTTTTATCTTAGCCTCCGAGTTTTCAAAAATTTCGAATTTTTACGAGCTCAAAAATTCATACATAGCCACAGCTCACGGGCTAGGATTTTTCGAAAAATTTATATGTAGATATCGGATAATTTAAAAAAATTCGCTTTTCTAATAAAATTTTCATTGGCCTCGACGTCAATAACATAAATTAATCAATTATCTGTCAAAAAATGAGCAATTTCATAGGAAAAAGGCCCAAAAAATCTAATTTTTCAGTCCAGAAAAAATTTTCAAAATCCAGTCCAGAAATCCAGGTTTTTCTCTCAAAAATCCAGAATCCAGAGGTTTTTAGAAAATTCTGGATTTTCTGGATTTCTTGATTTTCTGGATTTTAAAATCCTGGATCTAGAATCCAGGTCCTACCCAGTTTTAATCCAGAAATCTGGATCCAGGAAGAAGCCGCCGTCCGGTCTCTAATCAATATATATAAATGACATGAAATTCATGCGACCTATAATTTTTTACGTGATTTGATCTCACGTGCTATTAAGAATTTTGAAATCGAACCTGCTACCATGGGTGCAATTGCGGCGGTTGCTTCGCTTTTCCAACTCTGGCAAATACTTTATGCACCTTTCCATGTCCTTAGGGCCTAAAATCAGAAGAGTGTTTATCAGTATTGAACGATCAGAATTGAGCAAAATCAGAACGTGTCTGGGCTTCAACAGGCTTCTCATCAGTGGGCTCCATGGAAGACGCTGCATTTCCGGTGGTTGCTTAAGTGGGTACCAGGGATGTGATCGATCGCCGAGTAAAAAAATCGAAAATCGAAATTTCGGGGGGTTCAAAAAAATTCGAAAAACGTAAATCGAAATTTCGGGGGGTTCAAAAAAAATCGAAAAAAATCGAAAATCGAAAGAAATTTTTTAAAGAGTAAAAAAAATTTTTAATATAATTTTTTGTGTAAAAATTTTGAAAAATAATGCGTTAAAATTAATGGGAAAATTTTTGAAAATAATAAGGTTAATCTCCCTCCCCCCACTTCACTTTTTGGGTCAAAAATCATTATTCACAAAAAATTCTATTGGAAAAAATTTTGGTTAGTCCTTTTTCGTAGTTTCACTAAAATTTCTAAGAAATCTAATAAGGAATAATCCATATTGACCTATTATTTAATAAGAAAATTTAAATATATCGTATTAATGGAAGTTTTTACATTTAGGGTGCTATTAAGAAAATTGATAATTTTTCAATAAACTGAAGGTTGAAAATTGAACAAAACATTTTCCCCCTCTGGTGGCAAATTTTGATGCTAACAAATAAACAATTAGCTGAATCCCTATTTGATTTCATATTCAGCAAAATGTTTTTCTGATACAGTAGCAAAATTTTCATGAAAGTCTGATTTTTGATGGAAAACTTTTCAAATCTCTATCAAAAGATAATCTGATTTTTAGAAAATTAGACATTATTCAGTATCCTCGGAAATCCTAAAATAATTCTTAAAATGCATTTTTTATTTGTAAAGTATTTGAGAATGGGGGGTAGGTTAAAGGGCCGGTTAACGTGGCGAGCCTAAACCGGACAAGTACCAAAAATCCATTTTTTGAGGTGCCCGGCGGCCCCGACAGGGGCCGCGGAGAAAAATTTGTAAATTCGACCATTTTTTTCTTAAGAAAATTGTTCAATTTTTATTTAAAAATCTATTTTTTCTCCAATTTTTATCATCCTTAGGGGTGCATTTTTTTTCGATTTTCTTTCGATTTTTTGGGCAAAAAATCGAAAATCGTAAATCGAAATTTCGAGGGGTCCGAAAAAAATCGAAAATCGTAAATCGAAATTTCGGTGCCAAAAATGACCGAAAATCGAAAATCGAAAATCGATCACATCCCTGGTGGGTACAGGTATATACACAGTTCTGGTCTGGGTCTTTAAAAATTCCTTTAAGTGCGTTAAAAGATGGGGCCATTATGATCATGTATATTAAAAAAATAGATTATACCAAAAGTATAAAAACCAAGGTATGCAGAATTTTATGCTCTATTGTTTGGTCTTTTTAATTTTTCGAATTTTCGACAAAAGTTCGAAATTTTTCTTGAAAATCCTATTTATCGATATTTTCAAAGTTATGAACTTTCGAATAATCAAAAAGACCAAAAGAATGCATTAAATTATGCACGATTTCACGATTTTATCTTTCATACGTATTTTTGGCCTGCAAGCTTCAAAAAATTTTTGTTTGATTGACTAGTGGGGCACTCATTTAACGCCCTAGCACTCACATTCCCTTTCTCCCTGAAATTTTTTAGAAAAAAATTTCAATCTATCCCTGACAATTCCAACTATAATTCAAGCTATTACTAGTAAATTGAACTCATTTTAAATTTTTGATCTCGAAATGACCTAACACCCCTTGCACCGATTAGCAATTATACCCATGCAATAGCCGAGCAATATCAGCGCAAAGAAGAAGAGAGTTGACGGGTTGTGGAAGCTGTTTTTGGCCATTTTGAAATGGCGTCTGAAAAAAAGGATGGATGCATTGAGCGTAATTATTAGGCTGAAAAGTTTTAGGGAATTCCCTATTTTAAAAAAACAGGGAATCGTAGGGAACCGCTCAAAAACGCATTTTTAGACAAATTTAAATGTATTTTGATGAACTTTTTTTCCTTATTTTCCCTATTTCGCGACTTTTCTGCCTATTTTCTCCCAATTTTGCCCATTTTTAAAGAAATTCTTCATAAAAAAGCAATATAAATCGAAAATTTTAAATTTTTTGGAAAATTTTTTAGTTTTTTCCATGAAAATTTTTTTAGATTTTTTTCTACAAATTTTTCAAATTTAATATATATTTTTTAATTTTATATTATTTTATGAAACTTCAATTTTTATATAGAAAACATCTCAAGATATGGTTAAATTGGTTTTAAAAAAAGCTTAATATGTTTTTTAGACGAAATTTTTGAATTTTTGGGTCATATTTTGAAAAAAATTTTTTACCTATTTTTGCCTATTTCGAAATTTTTCTCCTTATTTTCTCTCTATTTTGGCCTTTTTTCGCTCCCTAATAGGTCCCTATTTTGTCTTAAGGAAATTACCTAAAACTTTTCACCCTATGATTATGTATTTTGAATTCGATATATCGTAGTTCCTCTAATGTTAGGTGTCTTATTTTTCAAGATATCGCTTGGGAAGACCTTTATTTCCATTATCAAAATCTATTTATATGTGTGCTCATTGAATTGAATGGGATTTTTGAAAAAGTATAGCACCAAAATATTTTACAAATTTAAAACCACTCATTTTTCTCGATTTTTTCCATTCTTCATATTTATTTTTCCATGGGAAGGTGGTTTTAGGGGCTGCTGAATTATCTTACGTCAGTCACTTCACGCAAAAATAGACAGTAAATGGTATACAGTAAATTAATACCAAAATCGGACTCAATAAATTTTGCCCAAAATCATAAAGATTATATGTGGTGCTGTAAAATAATTTTATGAAAAAGCTATGAAGTAATTTCTCCCGATTGGTCAAATTTTTTTTGTTTAAACTGATCTTTTCTCATGCCTCTTTTGCTATGATTCATCAATAATTCCATCGAATTTAAAAAAATTCTACATAATAAAATTTTAAAAAATTGAATAGACCCCCCGAGGGTCCTAATGTAAGGCGGGGATTTATTTTACAACTCCTCTTCAGAATGAGGGGGTCTATTACAGGGGGACTAATTGCAGGGGCGGGCTGAATACAGGAAATACGATAATTTTTGCTCTATTTTTAAAAATATTTATTTTTCAATTATCTAAATAAGTGTAAAGTATAATGAATGGGCAAATTTGTTCACTTCGATAGTGCGATTGACATCCGCTGTTGCAAAAATACTAAGCAAAATTGAACAAATTACTTAGGATGTAACATAAGTTCTGACACTTTCTTACAATTCGAGTAAATATTTATTAAAAAAATATTTTAAACACAAACAATACTTGAATATCCACTAATATTATTGATAATGTCTTGCCACTTTTTGTTAAAAAAATTAAAGCCGATGGCTTAAAATCCAGGGTAGTTCGGAGAAAAAATACAACCTAAGGTCATTTTCGACATGGTCAAATTGGATTAATTATTTCTCGATAATGAAATGGGTTAGCGAAGCTTTGAACTGGTAAACTTATAGAGCACATTTTGATGAATATTCTGGGTAAAAAATGAGCTTTCCAGCTTTAATGCTCAATTTTTTCCAAGGTGCTCTCGAACTTATGTTACACCCTAAGTAACCCATTCCAATGGCTATTTTTCTATATTCATCGCAGGTAACATTGCTAATGGGAAATCGAATTTTGCTAAATGATCAAATTGCTCATTTTAACTTTTAAACCATCCAATTGCTTTTAAAATTTGTATTTCATAAACTTTAAAAGTAGTTAAAAACTTTTCTTTTCTTTTTAAACTCGTTTTTTGGGCAAATATTTCCATTAAAAACATCCGAAATCATCGAATTTTTCTATTTTTCTCCGTCTCCCCCGGCTGTTATCTGGTACAGATAACAGATTCCGATCAATTGGCATAAAAAAATTTTTCAATTTAAAACCTTTCATTTTTTATTGAATGAATCGATATTTTATATTTCTTCAGGATGGTTGTTTTATCGGCTGCTAAATCTTCACATCATTTCGTCAAATATACTAAAAAATCAGTAAATACAGTAATGTATACAGTAAATCTTACTACATACAATAAAATAGTTCAAAATCGGACCTGATAAATTTTATTCAACTACCGTAAACCTGTATTATAACCCCCTGCAATTGAACCCCCCGGTAATAGACCCCCCCCCCTCTGGATGGGGTTGAAAAATATAACCCCCTGCATTAGAACCCCCGGGGGTAATAGCCAAAAATTTGATTTTTTATATATGGAAAAGGAAAAATCTTCAAAATTCAATGGAATAATCGCTATCGTAATCTCTTTCATCAAAAATGCGAGCGTTCCTCATCATGGTAAAATTTTAGAGTGTATTTCTTTTAGAGAACCCTGTTTTTAGGGGTGTATTTTGGTCCCGATCTCATCTTTAGGGGTGTATTTTGGTCCAGGACCTCATCTTTAGGGGTGTATTTTGGTCCGGGACCTTATCTTTAAGGGTGTATTTACTCCAGGATCATTTTTTGTGATTTTTTTTTTGAAAAATTAAGGCACTTATGAAGAAAATTACTGAAAATGAGCTGATTTTTGAAGAATTTTGGAGATTTTTTTCTTGAAAATAGCTCAATTTTTCTACCAAATGATCCTTCATCATTCAAAAATGGGGTCGAAAAATAGTTCCCCCTCTTCATGACTGAGGTTGAAATATATAACTCCCCTGCAATTGAGTCCCCTCTGTAATAGACCCCCCCTCTGGAGGGGGGTTGAAAAATATAACCCCCGGGGGTTGTAATACAGGTTTTACGTTAGTATTTATTGGAATGATAGATTGTCTTAAAAAAAATTTTATGAAAAAATGATGGGTTCTTCACGTGATCATAAAATTGTTTAAACTATCATTTTCCCATGCCTGCTTTTACTGTGATTCATCAATAGTAATAACAGTGATGTTAATGAAAAATTCCGAAGTCCAAATGGATCCAAACAAAGCGTGAAAATGAACCGTATAGAAAATTAGAAAAAAAATGTGTAAAGATGTTGAAAATGGCTTAAATTGACTTTTTATTTTCTTGACTTTTTTTTTTGTCTTTCTTCACTTTTTAATCAATATCTCGATTATTTTTGGCGGAATTTTCATTTCCATTAAAAACATCCGAAATCATCGAATTTGTCTATTTTTTCTCCGTCTCCCCCGGCTGTTATCTGGTAAAGATAACAGATTCCGATCCAAATTTGTATGATAAGATGATAACAAGCATCGCGGAATTCATCGGCTAATTGCACCGAACTGGACCAAAAATAATTCTTTTGGCCCTTTTCCTTTTCAATTTCATATGGAAATATTTTTTGATACAGTATAAATTCTTCCCATCCCAGTGAATCGAAATCTTTTCATTCATTTTTTGCTTTTTTGGCCCTAAAATGCTGTTAATCTCTTTACTATTCGTACTTGTGGGATCCACCTGCTGGGCACATCGCCACCATCACTATCACTACAACAACCAGCATCAAAATGAGCAGAAGAAGAACAGAATTTTGCTGGACGACCCGCAGAGGAAGCCACATTGGAAAGTCGATGAGAACATCAACAAAGGTACAAAAGCATAATTTTTCGAAATTTTATCCAGATCTGATTGAAAAGATAAATTATTGATTGCTTTTTGGACAAACCATAGTTAGGGGGCCTATTTTGTTTTAGAAACCAAAAAAGATCCGATAGCTTATCTAAACAAACCAAAAAAAATCACAAAAGGGCTAGGCCATAATTTTTCAAACCTAAGGCCCTATAATAGAAGAAGAAGGCCTTATTTTCAAAAATGTTAATCAAAAATTACTTAAATGCTTTTTTAAAATTGAGTAAATCAAATTAGTTTTTTGGTGGCATAAATCGAAAACCGAGATTTAGAGGAGCTTTATGAACGGAGAAGAGGGAATGGGAATACGGCAACTGATTGACGCAATAAAATTTATTTTGAACCTACATTTGCCTTTTTTGTCATAACGCGACTATTTGCCTTTTTGTCATAACGCGCAAGCACGTATTTTTTCTCCGTCTCCCCCGGCTGTTATCTGGTACAGATAACAGATTCCGATCCAAATTTGTATGATAAGATGATAATAAGCATCGCGGAATTCGTCGGTAAATTGCACCGAACGGAGCTACAAATAATTCTTTTGGCTATTTTCCTTTTATTTTCGTATGAAAATATTTTTTGATATGGTATAACTAACGCCGGTTCTATTCCGCCTAGTGAATTTTATTTAATTCATTTTTAATCTTTTTTTTTTTTGATTTTTTGGCCTTAAAATGCTGTTAATCTCTGTAATATTTGTACTTTTGGGATCCTCTTGGGCCCATCGTCACCATCACTATCACTACAACAACCAGCATCAAAATGAGCAGAAGAAGAACCGAATTTTGCTGGACGATCCACAGAGGAAGCCACATTGGAAAGTCGATGAAAACATCAACAAAGGTACAGAAAGCTACAGAAATTTTCACGAAATTTTTATCCAGAACTGATCAAAATAATGTATTGATTGCTTTTTGGACAAAGCATAGTTAAGGGGCCTAATTTTGTTTTGGACACCTAAAAAATGAACGATCCGAAATTTGGCTCATTCAAACCAACCAAAAAAAAGTCACAAAAGGGCTGGACCTTAGATTTTTCAAACCTAAGGCCTTTGAATAGAAGAAGAAAGACTTATATTTTCAAAAATGTTAACCAAAATTACCTAAATGCTTTTTATAATTAAGTAAACCGGATTAGTTTTTTTGGTGGTATTAACCTATTCGGTTTAGCCAGCCGTAAATAGATCGAAACCCGAGATTTAGAGGAGCTTTATGAACGGAGAAGAGGCAATACGGCAATTATGAATGCCTTTATCTATATATATGATTCAATAGGAAAAATAAAAAATTGTATGTTGTGTAAATTTGTAAAAAAATAGAAAAATTTCACATTTTGATAGGCCCCTTCTATGGCCAACCTGAGCAAGTGCACCTGTCCTATGCCAGGGACCCGAGCCGTATGTGGGTCACTTGGCTGACCTTTGACGACACCCTACAGTCCCTGGTGGAATGGGGCACCGAATACGGTAGTTTGGACCGCGAAGCCATGGCCAACGTGGACTATTTTGTGGACGGTGGCACCGACAAAGTCAAGCGGTACACCCATCGGGCCCTGTTGGAGGGGCTGGTGCCCGGACAACGATACTGTAAGATAATTTTTATACTTTCCAATTGATTTGGTCATTTTGATATACTAATAAATTAGGATTTATTGGTGAAATATTCAGTTATTGGGAAATAAAAAATATTTTTATATTAAACATAATCTAAAATTTTTAGATTTTTTATGGGTTTTTAAAAAGATGATTTTTTAAATTATTTTGAAAATTTTTGAGCCAAAAATCCCATTCAAATGAAAAAAAAATTGGATAAAAACTAATTTTGACATTNACCCATCGGGCCCTGTTGGAGGGGCTGGTGCCCGGACAACGATACTGTAAGATAATTTTTATACTTTCCAATTGATTTGGTCATTTTGATATACTAATAAATTAGGATTTATTGGTGAAATATTCAGTTATTGGGAAATAAAAAATATTTTTATATTAAACATAATCTAAAATTTTTAGATTTTTTATGGGTTTTTAAAAAGATGATTTTTTAAATTATTTTGAAAATTTTTGAGCCAAAAATCCCATTCAAATGAAAAAAAAATTGGATAAAAACTAATTTTGACATTTTTATCGATTAATAACACTTTTGTGTTCTAATGATATCTCAGGAAATTTTAGAATCCAAAAATCCAGGCTTATTTGCCTGCTATCCAGGCTTATTTGCCCTATAGCTTATTTGCTAGTTTTTCAAGCCTGGATCACTAATTAGTTAGGACTGAACATTTATTAATTAATTGCTTATAATCTTAATTTTTCCCCCAGTCTACCGCGTTGGATCGCAATATGGTTGGAGCTCAATTTTCTCATTTGTCGGTCTAAAAGAGAGGCCGGAGGGAGGCTATAGGTTTGCCAGATTTTTAAAATTAAAAATTTTGAATTTTCTTCCAAGATTTGCCGTGTTCGGCGACATGGGCAACGTAAATGCACGCTCATTGGGCAAATTACAGCGCGAGGCACAGAAAGGCGACTTCGACATGGTACTGCATAACGGTAAGCGAAATTATTGTACAAAAATCCATTGATGAATAGTTGCCACTAAAAGTAGAAAGAGTACGGTAGCCTGTTTATACATTAGCCGGATTATCAACTGGTTTTTAAGCATCATAATTGTATCAAAAATGTTTTCATAATATAGTAAATATTATGCAAAAAATTTTTAACAAAGCATACGGTAGGTGATAACACTTGTATAGAATGGCCAATATGCTTCCAACTCTTTTCCAGGTGACATGGCTTACAATTTGGATACCGTAAGACATTTTAATAAATGCAAATTAGGACACTGAATTTTAACAGGACCAAGGCGACTTTGGGGACGAGTTCATGCGCCAAATTGAGCCCATCTCCGCTTACATGCCCTATATGACGGTGGTGGGCAACCATGAGTACAACTACAACTTCTCCCACTACATCAACCGGTTTACCATGCCAAACACACAGGACAACCTTTTCTACAGGTATTAAGGCATACTGTAAAAGTCACAAAAGTTAGATTTTCTCGAATATCAATGGTTATATACCGTATTTTCTCTTTTAACTCCCCGGGGAGTTATTTTTCGACCCACCTCCAGAGGGGGGCCTATTAGAGAAGGGGAATTATTGGGAGGGGGGAGTTGTATTTCAACCTTGTATGCGAGGAGGGGGAACTTATTTTTCAACCTTTTTGGGAAGGCGAAGGATAATTTTTCATTTATCGAGGAGAAAATTTTGGAACATTTGAGTCAAAAAATATTCCAAGATCGACAAATTTCTTTTACAATAAACTCAATTTTTCAAAATTTTCCTCTGAGTCTAAGATAACTCCCGAAATTTTTTCCTGAACCAAAATACACCCCTAAAAACGGGCTTCTGAACCAAAATACACCCCTAAAAACGGGCTCCTCACCAAAATACATCTCTAAAATTGAGTGCTGGATAAAAATAAACCCTCTAAAAATGGAATGCTTGATTATTCGACCCTCATCCAGAGGGAGGGGGGGGGGGCTATTAGTGAGGGGAGAGTTATTGGGAGGGGGGACTTACTGATCCATTAATTTCTTTTACCTCAAATCGTTTGAACATGTGAATATCGGAAATTATTACAACGAAAACCTTCCTTCAGTAAAGGATGGGATCGGTTGTTAGTTTTCAGCTTTTGAAAATTTTTTACTGTTGGCGATCTGTCTTTTTCCCCTTTCTCTGATAATATTTTTGTTCGTTTCATAAATTGGACTCATTGCCGATTCGAGGTAAAAAAAATAAATGGATCAGTACTAGAGAAAATACGGTAATTTAGTTTCGACTTGGGCGCCGCCCACTTCATCGCCTTCTCCTCGGAATTTTATTTTTGGCCAAATTACTATGGCTTCCACAGCCTGTCGGCGCAATGGAATTGGTTGATCCGAGATCTGGAGGTTTTGATCAAATTGTTTCGATCAAAAAATCGATATTTCTAAGAAAGCCAATCAAAATCGCCAAAATGTCCCTTGGATCATCACCATGGGTCATCGTCCGATGTACTGCTCTGGTAATGTGAAAAATGGAAAATTCCTAAAAAATATTTTTTAGACTTCGACGGGGACGATTGCACTCGCTATGATTCCATTGTATGAGCTTTGAAAATTTTAAATATCATAATCATAAATTTATTAATTATTGAAATTTTAATTTTTTCGGACTCCAGGAATTTCGATTTTTTGGCCAAACCCGAAAACTATAAACTGTCGAACCAATATTCTCCTCAATCTTTGAAATATTCTTCTCCAATTCACTGATATGAATCTGAATACTGTAATTTTCCTACAAAGTACAGTATCTCTCTACTTTTTTAGATCCGTACCGGTCTGCCATTCACGCACTCATTCGGCTTGGAACGTCTGTTCTACAAGTACGGCGTGGACCTGGAACTGTGGGCCCATGAGCATACTTTTGAGCGGATGTACCCGGTGTACAATAGGACCGTGTACAACGGAACCATCGGTAAATTAGAAAAAAATCGGATATGAATAAATGCCTAAAATATAAAGAAAATCCATTGGAATCTTTTATAAATTCCCAGAAAAATCTTTTAAATCCTATAAAATTGAACTTCAGTAAAGCTATGAATTCACGTTAAATCCAGTGAAAAATCACAGATAATCCGTATGTGGATCCGCCGGCACCGGTGCATGTGGTCAGCGGGTCGGCAGGCTGTCAGGAGAACACCGACACCTTCGTAACCCATCCCGGTCCATGGTATATACAGTAAATTACAGTAGGTTTTTCTAATAAACGTGCTTATCAGGAGCGCCTTTCGGTCCAGCAACTACGGATTCAGCCGGATGCATGTTGTGAACAGTACCCATTTGTACTTGGAGCAGACCATTGCTGGAAATGTAAGACCATATTTATGTTGTATAATTTTTTTAAAAATATTTTATTTTATACACCCTTACATCCCATTTATTCTATTAAGAACACAGTTGAGGACCACTTCTGGCTTGGTATGTTCATATTTGCATTTTGTCAACTTTTTATCTTACCACATCATAATTTCAAAGTTTATTGTTTTTGAAAAATTTTCCATAGGCAAAAAATAAGATTTTTTTAAATTTTGATGGAATTTTCCCACCGCTTTCCCTAGTGAAAACCCGGCATGGCCCCTACACTCCGGCAGACCGCTACCGTCTGTCCTTGTTCGGCACTCATGTGCCAGCCGACTACTGTCACCACCCGTCCCAATGCAAAAAGCATGCGAAGCATTCCCAACTGTGATCTTTGATCTTTATCAAGTGGATTTTTGGATTTCCTTTTTTTATTTGGAATTAAAAAATAATATATAATCCTACCTTTTATATTAAGACCAAGGTCTTTTTGATAACTACAGTGGCATTGTCCCTTTTATACTTACATTACAGTAAGGTAATTTATTTTTCCGATATAAATAATATGGCCTTTCATGTACATAGGAAAAAAATATTATCATGTCACGCTACAAGTTACTCATGTTTTTTGTGGGAGTACCCTCTGTATACCACTATAGAAAGTAAGTAAAATATATTATAAAATATATTTTTCTCATTACATATATATTCCCCATCTTATACCATAGTTTTTATCTTGTAAAAATAGCCACAAGTTGGTCTTTTTCAGTACCACAACATGGCCCACACCGTTCATGATTGGTTCGTGATCTTTGGTCTCTCCACCATCTACCTGGTCTTCTCTATTACATTGATCTGGCGAACTTATTCGCTGACATCTGCGCAACAAACCTACAAACCCACATGGGTCCAGAAAATGGTAATAAATAACTAATAATTCTACAAGTTATAAAATAATTATTCATTAATATACACATATGTTGAAGACTTTTCTACAAGTGGTCATCATCAGTTTCGTCAATGCCTTAGTGTCGGTAATTTACATTTACATGCAATTTGTGCGGATCAAAGATGCCCTCATCATTGTTGGCACATATTTGTGGGTGTTTGCGCATGGTAAATATTGGAATAAGATTTTATAATAATTATCTAATCATTATAACATTCTGATTTTGACTTCTAAATTTGTTAAACTATTTTATTATGATGCTATCATTAATATTTTTAGTTTTTTAAAAGGCAATTGTACTCTAATATAATTTTAAACAGCCGAATTTCTATACTCTTTCCTTACATGTCAGGCAGTCCGCCGGTCATCTACCTGCTGCTCAACCACAGCATCCGCACGGATTGCGCCCGTTTCGGACGCGCCTTGCTTAAGCGCCGCATTGCGCCTGCAGTGTCTGCGGTCAAGACTGCCTGGTCCATTCCCAGTCAATCTCCTGCTGCTGCACAACAAACTATGCAGCTGCAGTCTGCAGCGGCAGCACCTTGAATGCAAGCGTGTCCGGAAAATGTGATAGTGATGCACGGAAAAACACATAGATGGCGCTCCTACAGAACATCCCCGCATAAAACATCCCCAACTACAAAAATGAAATATCCCCAGGGACAAAATACCTCCAAATATAAAAATTCTTGAAAAATTCTGAAATATACCAAGGATTCTGAATTTTTTGAAAATCCCACACCTGTGGATGTTCTGTCGGGACCCAAACATAGATACAGATCATTGTTTTCCTACCGGATTTCGGTGAGTGACCGGTCATGTGACCACTGACCTGACCTGACCGGGCTCCCGGTCAGGTCAGTGGTCATTATGTGACCGGGTGGCCTCTGGTCATTGACCGGAAATTGGAGAAAAAGAAAGACGCAAAAATGCACCCCTAAGAATAGCATTTTTGCCCAAAAACTTTGAAATTTTTAGAGAAAATTTTGAATTATAATGGTGAAATTTGCTTAAAAAATACCTTTTTCGCTGTTGAAAAAAATGAAAATTTTCACCAAACTACCATTCACCATTTTCAATTTTCTTCCATTCTTTATTCAACTTAATGTATTCTCTTCAGTCCAAAAAAAAATCCAAAAAGCCCCACTCACACCCTCTACTGCTAGGGTTGGAAAATAAGACCTCCTTGGGGGGGGGGGTCTCGTTAGAATAAAACATATTTTTAAAAATAAAATTTATATTTTTTGTACAATTTACAAATTTGTCCATTTATTTGGTATCGAATTTTCCCATGCCAAATTTTTGAGACAGGAGACTCCCCCTGCTCCTAAAGCAACCCTTTTTTTCTAAAATTTTCAATAATATATCTATAATAAAATTAACAAAAATATGTATTTTTGCTCCCCATAGAAAATTTTTGGATGCACAAATAATACATTATTATTTGAGCATTTGCCCTTGCATATTGGTGGTGGAGTCCATTCGTTCCTCTATGATCCATGGTCCATCCATCGATTTCCCCGTTTCGTCTCCGTTTTCTCATTAGTCATCAATTACATCTTCCCATCAAAACAACATATTTTTAACATATTTTAAAATTATATTTTTCATTTTTCGTACATACATGTTTAGTGTTCGCAAGAAAAATGTGTATTTTTCCTTATGCAACAATTATAAAAAAATCAGTACTCACATCACATAGTTCGGAGTGCCAGGGTGTATATACCAAATTTATCAGCTAGGGAACGGATTTTTATGCGCAAAAATTTCCCAAAAATGCACACAAAATATGCACCAAAAAGTGCCAAAATATGCACCAAAAAGTGCCAAAATATGCATAAAATATGCCTAAAAATTCCAAAATATGCACAGAATAGGCGCAAATTTTTTGCGAAATCTGACTTAAAAATGTAAAAATTTTGCCTAAAAGTAAATTCTTACTATTTAAAGTGGTTTAGGCATATTTACGAGATTTTCGAGGCAAAAAAATAATCAAAAATTCAATTTTCTCCACGTCCAATCCTTCCCTCCAAACAAAAAATGAGAAAACAATTTTGATTATTAACAGAGAACTTTTATCAATTTTCTTAGAATCAAGATTTTTGTCATTTAAAAGCAAAAATAGAAAATATGCCTAAAAATGTCAAAATATGCGTAAAAATGCCTCAAAAATGCCCAAGATATGCGGAATATGCCCGAAAAATGCAAAATATGCAGCAAAAGTCAAAAATATGCAGTTAGAAACCATTCTAGAAGGTTCAAATCATGTTAAAAATGTGTTTTACATGATTTTCAGGACGTTCTGAAGCTGCAAAAAATTTGCATTTGCATAAAAATTCGTTCCCTATTTAAGTATCACCACGCAATTAAATACCATATAAAAATTCTTACAGATACATCTTAATGGAATGATCTTTGTAGCAGCAGATAGAGATCTATGATTAAATCCAAATTTCTTAAATTGGACAAATGCTCGAAAGTTAAGGCAAAAATATCACTTGTATTGGGTATTGGCCAATTTCCGGCACATATGACACTATGTAAACCATTTGACCAAACTGATCAAGTTTCCGAATTTTTTGCATCACTCACAAGTCAGATATATACCATGTTTAGCTTTCATTCATTTTATGAACAATTAATAAAAAAAACTAAACAATTGTTTGGCATAATGACCAAAGTGCATACCATGCTGCTTACCATGCTCATTGTTGTTGGCATTCTGTTGCCTAATCCTACCGCGGGTGTCCGGCCACCGACCTACCTGGGAATTTGCCAGTGGAAGGACTGTGTGGGCGAGAAGCAGGTCGGCGGAACGCACAAGGTACGGTCATCATGTGGTATCTTTGGTCTTTTGTAGCTGATTTTGAATCAACGAGCCAACACATTTTCCAAACTTGGTATTTTTAAAAGTAAAAAAGGGGCCTAAACATCCAAACTTATTGTTTAGAGTATATATGTATAATAAAAAAAATTCTCCGAAAGTTTCTATACATTTGTTTCAACTGAACATGACAAAACAATATTATCCGAACAATTAAATGTACGAAGGATCGATTAAATGTACGAAGGATAGTTAAGATTATGTCCGGATGAGCCATATATTTTAGAATTTTCATAATATGTTTTGTATCTCAAAACAAACAGCCTGGACTTTTTCTTTCAAACCATTTGAACGCCATGTTTGGCTCGCCGATTCAACAGATCTACCTACGGAGATCTTTTTAAGATATCTTATCCCCTTTTGACCCATAGCTATATTTAAAGCGAAAAAATTTTCAGCTTTATAAGATTGTACGACATTTGCAACTCTCTCTATAAGTCGGTTAAAACCAAGTCTAGAGAAATGATATTGGTATCAGAAAATAAATAAAACAAAAAATTAGCTAAAGAATGAGTCTAAATGGATCACTATGAAATATTTTATGGTCAAAATATAATTTTGGCTAATTTCATACTATTTTGGCCATAACTTTTTTCATAGTCGAACAATTTGAAAGGCTTGTCACTTTTTTAGCTAATTTTTCGCTCATTCTTTGGACAATAAAATGAATTCTCTAGCCTTCATTTGAAGCGAGTTTTAGCGAATGGCCGCAATTGTCGGGGCCCTAACCTTTATAATCTAATTCTAAACGAGCCTAGAGAAATGAGTTTATTATCAAAAAATAGAGGAACAGAAAATTAACCAACGAATGAGCCTAAGTGCACTCGAATTAAAACACTAGGAAAATTTATGTAATAATTTATAACTCAATAATAATTTATGGCCAAAATAATAATTTTTGTGAAATTCAAAATTTTTTGGCCATTTTCATGATGGACCAAATTGGGTGGGCTTAGGCTCATTTTATAGCTACTTGTATTATTTTTCGCTCAATTTTTTGACAAAAAATGATTTCTCTAGCCTTCATTTGAATCGAATTATAGCGAATGGGCGGGCTGCAATAGTCGAGCCCCAAACCTTATAATCTAATTCTTTGGTTTTCTTTTTGATCAATGATTTTCTGGCTTCAAAACCATAACTTTAATTTCTTCCCACAGGTCATTTGTTTGCCCGAATCGCGT
Organism: Rotylenchulus reniformis; assembly: GCA_001026735.1. Taxonomy (NCBI): domain Eukaryota; kingdom Metazoa; phylum Nematoda; class Chromadorea; order Rhabditida; family Hoplolaimidae; genus Rotylenchulus; species Rotylenchulus reniformis. The sequence goes on along the minus strand of LDKF01000084.1, from coordinate 44,614 downwards.
CCGCCGAACTGTCCCGAGTCGTCGTGGAACGAGTTGACCGGGCTGAACGAATTGGAGCCCTGTTAAGCAGCCAATGAGCTTGATCAGTGATCGGATATTTGCAAAATCAATAATAAATTGTCTAATGTTATCATTGATCCTTTTCTAATAAGATAAATTATATCCGAAATTTTCCAAGAAACATTTCAATACCTTTTGTCAAATAAAAATGAGTTTTGTGAAAAGGCGAAAATGGAAAAATGGACACAAAGTACACAAAATATTTTTTTAAATACTTTTTTGAAATAAGGAAAATACTGTTTTTAAGGGATATTTCAAACTTTTTGGCCGAATTTCGAAAAATAAAAATACCATTCGAATCAGCATAAAATTCTGAACAATTTTGCCTTTTATACTTTTTGTCTAACAAGTCTAACAAAAAAGTTTTAGGCCAGACTACATCATTTGGCGGTTGTTTTTTAACGTCCCAGCACCGATCATTTCCATGCCGCCTTTCTCGTATTGTTCGGTTCTATCCTTTGTTTCCGACCAAACAAGCGCGAACATTCATCGCAAAGGGTTCGGTTGAAGATCAAATAAATCATGGATGGCACTCCTGAATGATCAAAATTATGTTTCTAATTTTTGTTAAATCTCTTATCTCATAAAATTGAAAAAATATATATCTCATTTTTTAAATCTTTTTTAAAACTTTATTTATAAAAATTTCAAAAATATTATTTTTGGTCTAAGATAAATGATACCCGTCACGAGATTCACATTCATCTTCAGCAACAAAATAGCGATGTCCGACGTAACTAAGCGGAAATTCCGATTTCTAGTATATTGGCTGAAAATTTTTAATAATTTTTGCGGCGAGTTTTTATCCATTTTCATTTTTTTAATCCATATAACTTTTTAGTCCCATCAATAAAAATATTAATTTTTTGTTTGGCTGAATAAAAAAATTAGAACTTAATTAATTATTATATTATTTTTCTTAATTGGATTTTTAAGACTTCAAAGATTATATTCCTAACCTTTTTCCCTTGAAGAAAAGTCATTTTACTGATTTTTAAGAAACACCCATTTTGGCCGATTTTTAAGAAATGACATAGCACCGTTAGCTTTCTTGTTTAATCTATCAAACCAAAACAAATCCATTAAACAAAAATCCTTGTAAAAAGTTATCTGCATAAATTTTTGGTTCCTGCACGCTCATGCGGTTGATTTCATGGGTTTTTTTTCAAATCGATTAAAAATGATTTTATCGAGATATGTATCCTCTTGATATGGTTCCGTTGTGTTTTTTATGATGATAGTTCATTATCTTTTCACAAGACCTGCTGGTCTCGCGTGAAACTCACATCAGATATGATGTGATAAGTCAAATCTGATTTCGGATTAGGATTCTACACCATGTAAACTCTTAGTACCATGTTTTCATCATTTTCTAAAAATATTTTTCGATCCAAACTCCTTAGTATACCCCAAGATAATTGGGCAACTTTTATACTATAGTTTCACTGGGCTCTCCTCCAAACCTTTTTTATTATACAGTTTATTCCATCTTATTAAAGTACAACATTACCATTCATGATAAGTACAATCAGACATGATACAACTTATGGAATATTCCTTTTTCTACATATTACTTATGGTACAATAGTCTTCTTTACTGTTTATTCATCATTCATCCATTCACTTCTTTACACCACCGGGTCCCCGAAGAAGATGCCCCAGGACTCAATGTACAGCTCGTCGATGCCCTTGGCAATCCGGAAGAAGCCCTGCTCGCCCCAGTTGGTGTTCCACGAGTTCACTGCCAGCCAGTACGGGGTACTCGTGCCGTCCGAACAGCTTTGGGTGCCCCAGCCGATCAGTCGGATTGCATGGGGCCCAATGTAGCCGGATGAGCTGGTCAACTTTAAAAAGGATTTTGAGGATATTGATCCGTAATTATTGTATAAATAATCTGATCAAATCCTACTACCTATAAAATAATTTTGAAAAAAATAACTATAATTAACTGAAAAATAAATATAATCTTAATATACTTGAGTAATTCTGATTGTAATCCTCTTTTTGGTCAGACTAGATATTTGTTTGATCATTGAGCCTCGTCATAATCTAATTTTGTCCTACTTAACCCAAGATGTTTGAACCAAGCCCATACCGAACACACTAATCACCTTGTATACACCGGATGTGTAGTAGTAGAACTCCTCATAAACATCGAACACAGCAACCACAGAACCGTAGTTCTGGATCTCGTTCTCAATGTCCGTAACATGGCCAGGTCCTTCCAAGGAGCCCACCCAGGAAGCTGAATTTGTTAGGGGTTGCATAAAATATGTATGTATTAACCTAGAAGCCAAAAAGTTAAATTATAATGGAATTAGGTGTTAGTTGTCCATTTTATATTTTTATAATATTGTTTAGCGGTGTGCTAACTTAAGAATCTAACATCCCTAAATCCACTGGACCACACTGAAAAATGTTATGTCCAAAACCATCATTTTGGCCATATTGTCAAAATGGACTAATCCGGATGGAGCTAAGCCCATAGTAATTTTTTAAATTCATTTTTGAGACTATCCTAACTGTCAATACCAATGTGTTATTCCCACCAAGTTTCTTGTCCGATGTGTAGCTCTTGGTCCACGCTGTGTTCGTGCAGCTGCTCGCACATGCCGGAGTTGTGAAGGAAGTCCACGCGTTCGGCTCGAACGGATACGGCTTGCAGCCCGAGTTCCAGGTGTAATCCGTGCCGGTGCACATGCCGGTCGATTTGATCCAGTTCCAGACGGCGCCCGGATCGCCGCCGTCGCATCCGTATGTTCCGGTGGCGCAGCTCATTAAATCCAACGCGGAAAACTGTTGGGCAGCCGCGGTTGCCGAGGTGCTCAGACCTGTTGAACGCATAGAACTAACTTGTAAGGTAATATAAAATGAGATTTCCGGAATAATTTTTCGTAATTTCAGAAATAACATCTTTAAGATAGCCAGGATTATATTAGCAATGGTATCGGGTATCGGACTATTTGAATTTTTTACTTTTTAGAGGAGGTATTCCTACATAGAAATCGAAAATATACTAATAAGTATACTTGATTAACATAGGATCGGTTTCCAACTCATAACCGGTGCCAGATAAATTTTTCCTAACCGCTCCAAACCTGCATTGGCTCTCGCGATACACATCCGATCAGTGAACACTGAGGCGGTTGACACAGCCCAGCAACTTCCGCACTGAGACTGGTCTTGCACCTTGCCGATAATTCCGGCACATCCGGGCCAGCGCTGACGCGCATCAAATGCGACAACATTGGTGCATGTCGCTTGACGCCTGCGTCGACGGCCAATGTCCGAGGTCGATGCGTTAGCACTTTGGTGCGTCCGATCAGCACCCGCCGGAAGGGCAGTCCTTTTCTCCGCTGCGTCCGGCGTAAACTTTTCCGCTCGACGTCGCACACCATTTGCCATGCGTTTGCGTTGTGCGTCTTCCATCAGCGCAAAATGCTCTTTGTATTCAGCTTTCCACAGGTTGCGGCCCTTGTACTTGCTGTTCACCTTGTCCAAAAGTTCCTTGGCATGGGCACGTTTTTGGTCATCAGAAGGAGTAGTAGTTGCATCGGGTGCATCAGTGGTGGTGGCTGAGACAGACGTCAATGCAACAAAAAATTGCGTAATCACAGCAAATAACAACGCAACCAGAAGTTTTTGAGCCATTTTTGGCTAGTTTTGAAAGGGGATTTTAATGGGTTTTAAACGTGTTTGTTGGTGTAGAATGGTTAGAACACTCAACTTTTATAGGGGTCGGATCTGTTTACAATTTCCTAGAATTATTAGAACACCTGGGTGCACTTTCAACCCCCCAGACACAGAATTCAAAATATCAAAACTGCTCTTCTGGCTCTCTTAATAATGAAAGATGTTTAGTCCACCCACGGTTTACAATTAAATTTAATGGGCATAAAGTTCAAAATCTTAAATATTTGTTCAGCTGCTGATTTATTAGTCTATACATCCCACGCCTATGAATTGGAGGCTTTTTCGTAACAAAAATAAAAGTCCATTGAGTTTATTTTTACAGCATTTATTATGATTATGAATTATGACTCAATGGGCTGGTGAAAGGCCATATTTTTTTAATCGGCTACTATATGTAGTAAACTTATAATCTCACATTTTATTTATTACGGTACCCTAATGTGGCCATGGTACCCAATGTAAACAATAAACATGCTATGGTCCTGGCTTACATTCACTCTTATATTTCACATCTCAATTCACACTATTTTCTTCGATTATAGTGCATATTCATCAACAAAATTGATGACATTTTGACAAGTTATGGGGTTTAATAACTTCGGGGATATCAAAAATATAATGTACAATTGAAAATTCAAATTAGAATTGGTTGCCCCAATTTAGGAGAAATTCAGGGTTATCAAATGATGTAGAGCAGCATCATGATTCGGTCTTGCAATCATGGTACCATTGGCACCAGTTCTACATCATGGCACCAGTTCTACATCGGTTGTTGTGCTGCATCAGCAGAAGGTTGACTGCGATTGGCCCAGGCAAACTTCACCACAGACACTGCAGGCGCAATGCGGCGCTTAAGCAAGGCGCGCCCGAAACGGGCACAATCCTTGCGGATGCTCTGGTTGAGCAGCAAGTAGATGACCGGGGGACTGCCTATCATGCGGGGAAAAAGTGCAATTACTATCATGGATTATACAAAATCATATGGATTTTGAAATCACTAAAGTTACCATGCGCAAAAAACCATGCATACATGCCGACAATGATGAGGCCGTGGCTAATCCGTACATATTGCATGAAAATGTAAATTGCCGACGCTACAGCATTGAACACACTGATGATGACCACTTGTAGAAAAGTCTATAGCATAGATGCGTTATAAATATAATTATTCCTTAATAGTAATGACCATTTTCTGGGTCCATGTGGGCTTGTAGCCTTGATCCGCTGATGTTAGGGAATAGGTTCGCCAGACCAACATGCCGGAGAATGTCAGATAGACGGCGGAGAGACCAAAGATCACGAACAAATCATGGACGGTGTGGAACTTGTTGTGGTACTGTAATTAGTAAATCCATTATGATCTGTATTTTATAGAGATTTATCTAGATACTATAATAAATTGAATTCTGGTAAGATTCTTATAAGGTAGAGGAGACCTTGAAAATGTTGCAACGATAAAATCCCCAGATGATCCAGAATTTTCTTTATTTTAATATTATATGGAAAATTCCATGGTTCTCGATAAAAAGTTATAAAAAAATGTAAGAATATTGTGTATTTATTATGTAATTTTTTATTGCATTGATAAGATCAGATCATAGAGCAAATGACATGGAAAAAGTTGGGCGCCCGACAGGAATTGAACCTGTGACCTTCACCCTTTCCGTGGGCAGCTCTTCCACTGAGCTACGGACGCACTAATTCCAGTGGTCATTTGTTGGATCTTTTACCCCCGCCCATTGGGTCGTTTTAACCCGCAGTTTACACTTCCCCCCTACCCACGAGGACCGTCCTCGGTCCTCGCAGATCCGGCCCGCCTTGCTCGCCTCGGATATGGGGGGGGGGTACTCTAGTGCAGTGGCTGTTGGGTGGGGCCAACCATCCGGTGCTACCAGCAAATGACATGGAAAAAGTGGCGCCCGACAGGAATTGAACCTGTGACCTTCACCCTTTCCGTGGGCAGCTCTTCCACTGAGCTATGGACGCACTAATTCCAGTGGTCATTTGTTGGATCTTACTGGTAATATAATTGTGGGCTTGTCTGTCTAGACCTTTAAAGATTTTAAGGGCATAAAAATTTGATTTTACTGTAATTTTTGAATTATTTTAGAAATGGCCAGTATATTGTAGGGAGAATAAATTTAGACATTTGGAGGTATAATGCACCAAAAAATGATAGGTTTTCTATTATTATGCTTCTATCAAATTGGATGACAACTCCAATCATTATTTCAAAATCAGGACAATAAACTCAAAAAATCAGTTTATATATTAAATTGAAAATCAATTATTTAATAACAATGAATCAAGACACATACAAATTTCGCCAATGATAATTTTTTGAATGTTTTGGGTGCAAAACAACCACTTGATAAACGATTGATGATTACATTCGCGAATGATTCTCGTGCTTCTTGTATTGGAATGGACGGTAGCAGCAGTGATGGCAATCAACTGGCACAGAGTTCCGAACAGTGAGTGTCTCAGATTCAACACAGTTAGTAGTGGTGCGACGAGACTAAATTTTCCTGAGACCCGAGACCTGAGACTTTTTAACTTTCTCGCAAAAATTTTTCCGAAAAAATTCACTTTATACTTTAAAAACCATCAAAATCTTAATCATTAAAATTAAAGTGCAAAAAAGCTGCTGCATCGCATGTATTCCAGAGAGACTCGAACGATCTGCTTTCAGATAATTTGCTGAATGTTCTCTCAGATTCAACACTGCTAGCCGGAGGACACAAAAATTCTGGAACAATTTGTTTGATGTGAGGATAAAATTGCAATTGCGCCGAAATTCCAATGGATCTGATGAAGATTTTTCAGTTTCAGACTAAAAGATGAGAAAAAATCAATATTTAAACTATTATTACGTGGAAAAATAATTTTTTTCGGAAGTGCTATCTTGTTCTGGATTCTCGTCGAAAACATCATCTATTAATTCTTCAGCGTTTTAAAAATTAGCAAAAAAATGTTAAGATTGATGTATTTATATTGATACAATAAATATGAAGTTAGAAATTGAAAAACAAGGAAAAAATAGATTGGCGTTATGTATTTAACAAAATTTTAAAATGTGATCAAGCATATATTAAGCAAAAAAATCAGTGAATTTTCTCCAAAAATTATCCAGTGTAAAAAAGTCTCGTTTTCAGAGACGCAAAACCCGAGACCGAGACCCAAAAAAACCAAGAAAAGTCTCGACTCGAGACCGAGACTCTCGAGCAGCACTAGTAAGTAGAATAAAAATCATCTTACAAATGCCGCTGACGTAATTTTTGGTCAATTTTTTATATCTTTTTTTGGAAAACTGTTGCACGATTTGTGAAATTTTACAAAGTGATGCACTTTCTTCTTCTTTCTTCTTAGCTTTTGTCCATTCCCAGAAATCAACAATTTCATCCGTTGGATTCTTGAAGAGAGGTGAAGTGTCGCGCAAATCCAATTTTGCACACACAATTTGGCCAAGGATGCTCTATGGCCACTGTCCTGGAAAGGCTAAAAGTGCCACACTCAAATTTTGTGCCGTCAATGATGGCATTTTTCATTAGGGCAAAAGCGCCAAAATTAGGTTTAGACCTTCACTCTGAAGATGGGGCAAAGTGAGTGTATCTCATTTTTTTAATTTGTCAGAGATGTAAAAAGTCAAAACGATAGAGCAGAGTGCCATTCAAGAGCCCTTACAAACAGTTAAATTTGGAATAAAAATTCATTAAACATACCATCAAGACCATTTTCCGTTTTTAATTTCATAATTAATAAATTTCTTTACTTATTATTGCCTTTAGTTTCAAAAAAACCTCCTAAGGGACTAGAAAATTTTATTTGGAAATTTCCGCGACGAATGGCACTAAAGTGCTCGGACTGGAAATTAAAATCTGATAAAATGATAACTTTTCTGTTAATGGTTTCAAATCCTCGTGGAAATTTATTCTGATTTAAAAATTTTTAATCAAAATAGACTTTTTGGGGTGATTAATGGTTTTTTTCTAAAAATCTAATCAAAACAGAGGAATATAGGAGGGGTAGATGGGTGAGAAAATTTTTAAAAAGCAGAATAGCATGTTATGGTATGTAATATGAGAGTTCATTTTTAGCAAGTTGAATTTTTGATGGTGTGAAAATTTTTATCTATAAGACGATGAGAATGCAGTATTTTTATGTGAATTTTCTAGCCATTAAAATGGTCCATTTCAGATGAGATTCCGGAAAAAATTCTAGGACACAAAAATTTGCGGAAAATTCCAATTCTAGCATAAAATGCCAATCCTGATGGCGCACTTTAATACATTAATTACGCTGCGCCAAGATTCATCCGGCCAAGTTTCGTCTCTACAAAATTCGTCAATCAAGAAAAAGCCAATATTCATCCTTCTTAATGGCGCTTTACTGCTTTTTCAGAATTTTTTTTTTTTGGAGAAATTTGGCATTTGGACTAGCCGAGTGAATCTTAATCCGGGTAATCTTGATTTTTGGTTGCACAGATATTCGTTTGAATCTTGGACGCCTTTAAACATGAATTTTCTAAATTTCTTACTATGGTATAACTTTTCGCACATTTTTCCCTCATCACCCTTAAATTTTTTATTAAATCGATTTTCTTTTCTCTGGCAGTTTTTCCTCTCTCGTTTTCTCTCCAATAGTCCCACTCTCTCATTCTAGAGAGAGAGAGAGAGAGAATGCAGTTGCTGCACGAGGAGAATGCGCGTCGCAAGTCGGCACTGGCCGTTCTGCAACAACAGCAACGGACCCCGTTGCTGCAACACCACCTGCAACAGAAGCGGAAACACTCGTCGTCGCCTCCGCTGGTGCACAAATCGTCGGTGGCCCGGTGGAAGACCCAGCCGCCTCGGCATGGAGCCCATCAGGCCATCTTCTTCGCGGACCGTAGGTGATCGGAGATCAGAAAGTGATCGGAGATGCAAAAGGGGTCCTTGATCCACCAGAGACAATCGTTTGCAGACCCTAAATGATCAGAGATTAATAATATAATCGAAATATAATCGAACATATGATTGTTTGCCATCTAAATCTTCGTCAAATGTACGGTATCATGCAAACTGAAACTTGTTTCTATTATTGGGGTGACCGGAAAGTTCTGTCATAGTAAAAGGAAATTTTTAAAATCTCAATGTTTCATTTAGCAATCTATTATGAATTTGGTGTCAAATGAAAGCATGAAGTCTCCTGCTTGTAATAAATTTTTTTTTAAAATTTTGCTTAATTTTTTCCTGTAGAAAAATGGTCTGTAAGCAAGTCAACTCAATGTGAAGAAATATTATTTTTATAAAATCTTTAAAAACGCTGAGGTAAAAAAATATCCATATGTATCAGGCATAGACAATCAAATGTGGAGAAGTTGAATCTAAGCTTAAAAAATCGATCCATTATAAATTTAGAGGTGTTTCGAGGCTTTCAAAATAATGGTCAAAATTCATTCTTTTTCCTGAAAATGTTATTTTACAATTAAAACAAGGACATTTAATGCTCATTTTTACTCATCTCATCGAGCTCTAGATTTAGTAAATAAAGTAACCGATAAAATTCTTTTCGCGCAAAATTCATTTTTTTCGACCATCTTTACAAAGGTGATTTTTTGGAAAAATGGGAATTACAAAATTATTTTTTATTTTTATGAAAGCCTTTATATTCCATTCGATAGAGCTCGGCGAGTTGAGTAAGCTAGGTTATTAAAATCCATTTTTAATTGGCAAAAAAGTGAGTTTCTATAGAGAGATTTAAATTTGCCACTAATTGGGGTAAATGGTTTGCAGACCATTTTTTTCTACAGAAAAAATTGAAGCAAATTTTTTTAAATAATTTATTAGAATCAGAAGACTTCAAGCTTTCGTTTGACACCAAATTCATAATAGTTGCTACATGAAACAGTGAGATTTAAAAAATTTCCTTCTACTATGACAGAACTTTCCGGTCACCCCAATAATTTTTTGTCGGACATATGGCGAGATTCCTTCGATTTTCTTGGATTTTTTTTTAAATACACAAACCTTTGACTTTTGACTTTGTTTTGACTCTCCACTTTTCACCCGATTTAATTTGGTTCGTTGATCATAACTCTATTGGACGAGATTGGTGAGCACAGTACGAGTATACCTAAGTGGGCACGGATCAATCTAGCTAAAAAAAAGTTAGCGAGAAGACATAGAGTTGGTTTGGACCATTTTCAGAGTAGAGAGAAATACCATTTTTTTATATTCTTTCGAAGCCACAGAGACTAAAAGACTAATGTTCTAGATCAACTCCAATGACTAAGGGATCAACGTTTAATTGGGTAAAGCTTCAACGATCAGAAATGATAAAGTCATATAGATCTAATAAGATATTAATTGTTCAGAGCCTGTGACAGGCAACCTGGGCTTCTGTGGCTTCCTGCTGACCATCGTGTCCACCCTGTTTCTGCTGCTTCACCGCGCCACTTTCGCTGTTTTTCTGCGTCAAAATTGTCAAGGAATATGAGCGTGCAGTGATCTTCCGGCTCGGAAGACTGATCCCGGGCGGGGCCAGGGGTCCAGGTGAAAAATAATATTCAAGAAATGGCTAAATTTTTAATTTTTTCATGCAATAAAACAATGCATATCTTCAGAAAATACATACAAATTTTTATGAAATATTTTCCAGAAAAACTTTGTACTTTGGTTTGAGAAATCATTGAAAAAATAACAAGAAATTTTTTCCCCATTTAAATGGCGAAAAGCGATACGCTTATCCAGAGTATATTTTATTTTTTAATCCAACATAATTTGTGAATATGAGACAGTAACTAAACTTGCTTGTTAGATGCTTAAACAAAAACCCGTTACATTTCGAATAAATTCCATTTGTAAAATTTTTCAGGATTATTTTTTGTGAACCCATGCATTGACACGTACCGGAAGGTGGACCTCAGGTTGGTAAAAAAAATTTAACCACTCAAACCCATATTGCAGGGTTCTCACCTTTGATGTGCAACCACAAGAGGTTATTTAATGGCAATTTTTTTCTGATTTGTGGATTCATATTACATTGTTGTTAGATCCTTTCCCGCGACGCGGTCACGGTTGCGGTGGATGTGGTTGTGTACTTCCGCATCTCCAACGCCACCATCTCCGTGACCAATGTGGAGGACTCGAGTCGATCGACCAAGTTGCTGGCCCAGACAACGTTGCGCAACGTTTTGGGCACCAAAACGCTCACCGAAATGCTAAGGTGACACTCATCAAAATAGATTATATATAATCGGATCTTAAATTTTTGTTACATATTATTCACTATATTTTTGTGACGCTGTTGTAAATTAAAAAATTCAGCATTAAAAAATGCCATTTTGGCACATTTGCCACCACTTATTGTTGCGTTTTGATGTTTTTTTAAACTAATATTTTATAGCGATCGGGAACAGATCAGCCTCCAGATTCAAGTAAATAAATTATTTAAATTAAAATAATAAAATATGAAAGCTTTTAGGAGACCTTGGATGAGGCCACATATCCATGGTAGTTTCGGATATTTTTGTTCGAATTTTTCCCCAATTTGCAGGGGTGTCAAAGTGGAGCGAGTGGAGATCAAGGATGTCCGATTGCCCTATCAATTGCAGGCAAAAAAATCCTAAAAATCTTCAGAGAACGGTAAGAAAGTTAGAATTTCAGCGCGCCATGGCGGCGGAAGCGGAAGCAACTCGTGAAGCGCGCGCTAAAGTGATAGCGGCGGAAGGCGAAGAACTTTCGTCGAAGGCGCTGAGCCAAGCCGCCGAACTGATCTCCCAGTCCCCGTCCGCAATTCACCTTTCACTGTTGCAGACCCTGAAGGCCATCAGGTCCGAGAATTTTTTTAAAAAAATCCATCTATTAGTTCGGTTGAGATAAATGTTTCTTTATATATCCTAGAAAACTCTAAAACTCAATTTTTTTGGAGTCCAAAAACTACTGATTAAAAATGTTTGCCATAATTATGCTAAAAATATCCAAAAATGATGTCACAATTCAGCTGAAAAATTCAATGAATGGCCCTAAAATCCAAAAAATCAAAGTTTATTTTTCGATAGATTCAAATTATTATGAATTTTTAATCAATTTCAGTGCCGAAAAGAACCAGACCATTGTGGTGCCAATCCCAATGGAATTGATCCGATGGCTGAATAAGAAACGGTGAGTTGCCGAAAAATAACCGCTGAGGTTTTTCGAAAATTTTCAGGAAGAACGGAGACGTGAACCTGAATGTCGCATGAAGGAGATGTTTATATTTAATCGATTTTTTACATTATTTTTTGACATTTTCTATATTCTTTTTTTCATAATTTCAAAAAAAAATTTGGCGCATAAGTTTTTTCAAATTTTTCGCTAAAACATTGAAGATTTTCGCAACATAAAACTCTGGGAAATTTTGGCCATAACATGTGGCCCATTTTTCTTTGTCCCCAAAAAGCCACTTCAGCAGAGCGGAGACTCCAAGACCACTAATTAGAGGGACCGGAAGGGATGGTGGGAAAGTGGGCCATATGTAATTTGGCCAGTGGAGGCAGCAGCACCCTTGAGGACGGGCCAGAACTCCAATGAATTGGCCTCTGAGAGTTCTGAAAGCAATAAACCCAACAAAATTAGCTGTAAAATTTTTTATCGAAATTTTTTCCCAAAATCATGAATTTGAAGAACAAGAGCTAATTTCGTTCAAATCTGAAAAATCTTCTAAAAATACCAAAAAAAAATTTTCTCGATGCCATTCGAACCACCGTTATGTCCTTAAATTCCATTACTATTTGGCTACCATAACTATAATTTATTGAAAGTTTGTCGCGATTTGCTTCAAATAGTCTAATTTATTCTGAATATTCATATTTTTTCATACACTTGCATTCGTTCCTTTATATCACATTCTTCCACGAAGATATTATTGGACAAAAAAAATTTAAATTTACCAAATTTTTACTGGATCTATACTAAGCAAGTATAAAAATTTCTTATTAGAAATTTATATTTGGAGTGAATTATCCAATTTGTTTATCCATTCCATCCATGGCCAGAGAACTCCATTCTCCCACTAACAAATTGGCCAGGGATGCCCTTTTGCCTCTTTTTAGGGGCATTTGCCCCTTTTTTGACCCTCCTGCCCCTTTTTTCCCCTTTTTTCCTCCTCGCCTCTTTTTGCCCCTTTTTCTGACTTTTGGAATTTTATCAAAAAAGTGAGGAATTTTCACAGAATTTGTCAAAATTTCAAAAATATAATAAACAAAATGCCAAAAAATATATAATTTTGACGAGATCAATTATCATCATTTTCACCATAATCCTCATCAGTCATCATCATCATTAATTATCCCTATCCTTATAGCTTTTTGATTTTCCTATTATTTTTTTATCATTTTATATATTTTTAGCAGTCTAAATAAAGAAATGAACATCAAAAAATTATTTTCCAAATCATTGGATAAAAATGCCACTCCTTCCACATCAACAAATTCAATTGATGCTGCCGAGGAAGCTATGGAAGAAATCGAAATTGAGGACCAATAATCGGGATCAGAATCAGAGGCTAGGAGCGAAGTATAATATTCAATTTACGATTATTTTGAATTTCATTCTTTAAGGTTTTGTCACCGAAAAAAAGGAAAAAATACTCCCACAAACCGCCAAAGGCAGCGCCAAAATCCAGCGGAGGACAAAGCAAATTTCAGCCGGAATATTTAGTCAAATTCGCCGAACACACAATTGACCGAGGAAAAAGTGACGCACATTTCGCATGCCGGGCCTGTGGACAAAATTACAATTTGGGTAAGAAGGGTGCCAACGGCATTGAGCAACACATCGCCGCCGAAAAACACAAAAAGAATCTGTCCGATTACAACAAAAATCGCTCTTTAACGGATTTTGTCAAAACAAAAAAGGTTTAATTCTTAACATAAAATATTGGTAGAAAATTAACATGTTCAGCCTAGTCAAATTAAACAAGAATTGGCAGCCGAATTGGCCATGGCATTCCACTCTGCAAAACACAATTTTTCGATGAAATCAGCTGCCTGCACAAGCAAAATTGTGCCTTTACTTTTTGCTGGATCATCTGCTGCAGAAAATTTCGCCTCTGCTCGGCATAAAACAACAGCACTTATAAATGGTAAAAAATCGAAATATTTTTAAATATAATTAGATGTTTTGTTGATTTTTAGGAGTAATTGCGCCTTATTTTAAGAAACAAATTTTGTCGGAAATTTCTGAATCCGGTGGATTTTTTTCCATCGGCTTGGATTCTACATCATTAAATGAGACCAGAATTTTTGCAGTTGTTATTCGGTAATTATAGAAGTTTATTTGTATTTTGAATTATTTTTATTAGATATTTTCACTCTATCCATGGAACTAAAACTAAATTGATAGAATTGATTGAACAACCCGGCGAAAAAGCATTGGAAATCGTTGAATTGCTCAAAAAATGCCTTTCCGACAATCAACTCCAGCAGTCAAAAATGGTTTCTATTTGCATGGATAATACAAATAGTTCATTCGGTGGGGAGCAAAGGAGAGGAAGACAAAATGTTTTTTACCATTTGAAACAAGGTCATAAATTTACAAATAAAAAAATCAAATTTCAATTCAGAAACCCCAAATTTGGCGGGCATTGGTTGCCCCTCGCATATTTCAAATAATGCAATAAGACATGGGCTCGAGCAATTCGATTACCCCGCCATACAATTTGCCAATACATTGACCGCCCATTTTTCAAATTCGGCTAATCGTTGGGACCGTTATACTAATTTTTGTACTGAACAAAATGTAAATTTTGATAAAATTACTTATTTAGTTTATACTTATTTCAGTTACCCATCAAAGTCCTACCAGATTTTGTCCCTACCAGATGGCTTTCATTTGGTCGACTGTGTGATGAAATTATACGGAGTTGGACAGCACTAGAATCGTATTTCCGGTCCGAAAAAGATTGCCCGAAATTTCTGCGTAAAGTTTTTTGTGATGATCGAACATTGCCGGCATTGGAATTCAAGGCCATTTTCCAATTTCTTTCGTTCATTTTGGGAATTTTCAATCACTTCAACCGAATTAGTCAGGTATTAAATTTCATTTATTTTTATTTTCATTTTCAATTTTCTTTAGACGCCCACATTACATTTCCCGCGGCTTATGCGTTCATTGAATGAGCTTAAGGCCCGACTGCGACTTTCAATGGATGAAACAGATTATGGCGAAGCAACTTTGGCGATTTTGGTTGAAATCGATGATGAGGGCGGGGCAGAAATTTGTACAAAATTGAAAGCAGCGTTTATGGTTCCTTTAATCAATTTACTATTTAAGATAATTGGTATATCATCTTTTTCAGGATTTTTACAACAATACAATGGATTATTTGGAGCGATGGACCAGTTCATTGGATGAGATTGGAGAATTTGCGGCAGATTGGCTGATTTTCGAGGGNTTTCCATAAAGATTAATCCTGATTTTGACTGCATTAGTGCCTATGATCTTTTTATTTCCGACCCAGAATTGCTTGACAAGGTCAAAAGTAGTGAAAAATATGCAGAATAAAGATTTTTGAACGAAAAATATCTGGTTTTTACACGTTTTTTATGCGCCTCTTTTTTTGCCCCTTTTTTGTGTCGTTTTGCCTCTTTTTTGCCCCTTTTTTTGGCTCCAAAATTGGCAAATGCCCCTTTTTGGTGTTTTGGAAAGGGCATCCCTGAAATTGGCCCAATTCCGCCTTCTTCTTTGGCCCAAGAGGCTCATCCTCTTTTATGCCCGTCTTCTCCTGCTGCTGCAGTGCCTTTCTCGTGACCGCGGTATCGATTTTGTTCTGAAAAAAATTAGTTGCTCCGGGTGAGGCTCGAACTCACGACCTTCAGATCACTCAATTGGATTATGAGACTGACGCTCTACCGACTGAGCCACCGAAGCAAGTGAAAAATGAACCTGGCCAATTCTTTTTGACCAAATACTAAAGCGATATATTGGCCAAGGTGTACATAACTCACAAGGGAACATAGTATCTAGATGTGACCATTCAGATCTTAATTTAACCCTTCCTATCTTGTCGAGCATCCTCACACTGCATCGTATATTTTTGGCTTTTTTGGCCCGCACAGGTAGTGAAGGGTAGAAAAATCGGTTTCAAAAACAAACGAACGATCGTTTACCCACGCGGATCATCCGTCCGTTGAATGATATCTATCTTACAATGAATAAAAATTTTTATACAATGATTATTTTCTGGTTTATATTCATCATTATATCATATAGAATAATTCCCAACCCAAATTATGGCGCATCACATTATTGTGTTTTTGCATGGTACGATCGACGCCATCCCAAAGGGCGGTTAATCCGCGTGGATGAACGACCGTTCATTTTTAATACCGATTTTTCTACCCTTCACTATTTGTGCGGGCAAAAAAAGCCAAAAATATACGATGCAATGTGAGGATGCTCTACAAGATAGGATGGGTTAAATTATGATCTGAATAGTCACACCTCGGTATGTTCCCTTGTGAGATGAGCGAAATTGGCCAAATTTTGGGGGGGGGGTTTTGAACGTATTTATTTCTTTTTATTTAATCTTATTTACATATTAGTGAAGTTCGAAATTTTTTTGAAACCTAGTACCAGTACAAGTATCTGTAGTCATACCGGTATTCAGAAAAGTATTGTACTGATTTTAACACTATAGACCAAAAAATCAGTAGACAATATACAGTAGTATACTTACTGTACTGTCCTACTGTACGGTTTGAACTCTTTTATTCTGCAAAAGAACATAATTATTTGAACTTTGGACATCACAGAATTTTGGAGGGAAAATTTTCGCGACATTGATAACATCTCCTCCCCCCTGGGACTCACATCACATCACATAATCCCCCCCCTCCCCTCCGGGGATCCTGCAAAACAGAAATTGGATATTCATTCTTCTTCCTTCCTCTTCCGCCGTCCGTCCGAAGAGCGCGACTCTCTCACACTTTATGGCCCTCNCGGTTTGAACTCTTTTATTCTGCAAAAGAACATAATTATTTGAACTTTGGACATCACAGAATTTTGGAGGGAAAATTTTCGCGACATTGATAACATCTCCTCCCCCCTGGGACTCACATCACATCACATAATCCCCCCCTCCCCTCCGGGGATCCTGCAAAACAGAAATTGGATATTCATTCTTCTTCCTTCCTCTTCCGCCGTCCGTCCGAAGAGCGCGACTCTCTCACACTTTATGGCCCTCTGGTGCTGGGAGGGCATAGGACTATCATAAAATGCCCTTCGGGCACGGCACACACACACACACACTTCAGTGTCCCATTCAAATAAACAGAAATTTGAGCCAAATTCGCCAAAATTCTTAGGGTTAGGAGTGAATTAGATTTATAAATTCAATTTGGAATTATTTACTTAATATATTGCTTAAATTTCGGTTTTTTTTTGCACAAATCTTCGAGGATTGATCCGTAGACTCAAAATCATTATTTAAGCAGTTAGGATTTTTCAGCTAAATATATACACCTCTTTTTGTTGTAACCTAACCTAAAAGATCATTGATAATATAAAAATTGTTTTTTGGCGAATACCTTGATGAAACAATTTTATAGGCATATATAATAAATAGAAATTTGAAGGAAATTATTACTATTTGCAAAGTCGATGTTTTTACTGGATTTTTTTTAATTCAACAAATATCCACTGATAAAATGTTAACTACCGTATTCATTCTAATTTACTGGTAATCTCTAATTTAATGGTAGTCTCTAATTTAGTGGTAATTTTGGTGCTGAGTCGTTTTGCAAAAAATGTCATAATGGGCGTTTTGCAAAAAAATGTCAAAACTCAAAATGTCAGTCCTTTTTCGAATAATAAGCCAACAAATTTAAATATCTTATAAAATTAATAAAAATGAAATTTCCAACTGAATTTTTTAAAAATAAGTGCTCCTCCAGAAACATCATTGCCGTATTTTTTATAAATGACAATTATAGCCAATAAAATAAATAATATTATTATGTTATTATTCATCATATAGAAATAAATAAGGAAAAATAGGATTATTATTGTTTATATAATTTTTGTTGTAATTTTATAATATTTTCGTCTTTTTTATTGATTCTTTTTATTTATTTGTTTTGATATTTTTTATTAATTTTATAAGATATTTAAAATTTTTTGCTTATTATTCGTAAAAGGACTGACATTTTGAGTTTTGATTTTTTTTGCAAAACGCCCATTATTACATTTTTTGCAAAACGACATAGCACCGTAATTTTAGGAGTAGGTTGAAAAATTTAATGGTATACCATTAAATTAGAATAAATACGGTATTCGAATTTCTTTCTATGTTTGAAAGATTTGCATATGTTTTTTATTTCTTAAGCTTTTTGCAGACTAGAAGTGTGCTTTCATTTTTCAGTGGTTTATCATTTTTCTGAAACCAAATAAAAAAATTTTATAGCATTCACAAAAACCCAATTTTATTGCGGGTCAATGAGCCTTTGGGTGCCTTTTCTCTATTTTGGTCCTTTTTTGTTTTTGCCGATGTTCGGCGCCCTTTGGAAATTGCCATAAATTTTGTTGCCCAAAGGCAACCAAAAATGAGATTAAATCTGAGCCAATTCATCAAGTGTTCCACAGGCCCAAGATGTCCGAAAAAATGCACAAATTTTTCCGAAAATACTATAATTTTGCCATTTTTAGGAAATTTTCTTGCGAATTTCCCCTACTATCTTGTATTAACCGATTCATGCATCAATAAAGAGTCGTTTCTTCAAAAAGGTAAATTTCGATTTCATAAATAAATTTTATGAAAATATCTACAAGATATTTTTCTGAAAAACGTAATCGAACAATTCCAAATTAAATTTTAAAAAATAAATATCAATATTTTTTTGTTCAATACTTAACCAATGTTTAATTAACTAATTTTTGAAGCTTTGCTAACAATAATAATAATAGTATTAATTTTTAACATGTTTTTGGAAAAATACATCCTAGAAAATCCGTCAATTAAATACATTTACAGTCGTTGCCGCAATCGACCTCCTGCGACTCACAACTTTCCGCAACTCAACAACAACCACAACTGTCCACAACATGTGCGACCAGCAACTCCATCGACAAACCCAACAACCACAATAACAGCAGGGCCCGTCCCACAAGTTTGATGATGGGCGGATGCCCCGGAGGGGATGTCACCGGAACACCCACCAGCAGCACCACCACCAACGGGTCCAAGCAGTACTTCTTGCTTTCCCCGGTGACTGCTGCCACATCGGCCACCTCACCGTCCTGCTCGTCCACCCAGGGCATCATCGCAGGCAGTGGTGGCATTGGAGGCTGTGGGACCATCAACGAACTTTTGGAGCAGTACAGGGGATGGAATGGTGAGTGAAAAATCAAACCGTTAAAAGGAAATAAAACATAGAATCGAGAGAGAATAACTGGTAGATACTGAGGATAATGAATGGAATTAGTCAAATATATCCATCGGAAAAATTTTACTAAATAAATAAATTTTTGTCATTTTGGAGGAAGGATGGTGTGGAGACATTTGTTGTTGTTTTTTTTTGAAGAATTTGGTCATAAAATGATCGATGGTAATTTAAAAATGAAATAGGAATAATATAACATATAGCATACATGGTAACTGAGCTAATGAGATAGGAAGCTGTATTAGGATCAAGGAATAGATATGGAATAAAATAGGGTTAGTCAATATTTGATAGATAAAATAAATGATTTAATAAGACCATTTTATCATGACCATCTTGGTAAGGAATCTAGAGGCCATCTTGGCAAAAAAACCTGTCTCTTAATGATATTTTAAAATTTTCTTGGTAAGGAAAATGATACATTTCGTTCTATACAAATGGCTTACCAATCATATGGGTGGCTACTCAATATGATTGATAAGCCATTTTGCAAAAAATGATCATACCAATGTCACTAATTCAGTTTATTATTTTTCTAGCTATGGCACCCGTGCCCTGCACCAATGCTATGATTAGACATGGCACGTCCATTCCTGCAACCCCCTCATGCAGTGGCAACCAAGTTGCGGACCTGGTATTCACGCTTGCGCAACAAATATCTCACAAGGATGCGCACATTGAACGCATGCGAGCCGCAATGCGAAAGGGTGATGTGCGCGCTGAACGCGCATGCCGGGAATTGGAGCGCGAGGTGGAGCGAAAGACGCAAGAGCTGGCGCGCATGCGCAAGCGGTAAGCATTTTTGAGAGTCCTATGAGGATTAAATGTATATCTTTAGGTCCAAAAAAAAATTTTTTTTAATTTCATAAAAATCAATTTTGGTGTACTTTTATTTTTCACATTCCAAGAAAAATTTTTTTTTTAATAATGGTGATTATGCAATATGCATAGTATGAATCAGGGATGCCCTTTCCAAAACACCAAAAAGGGGCATTTGCCAATTTTGGAGCCAAAAAAAGGGGCAAAAAAGAGGCAAAACGACACAAAAAAGGGGCAAAAAAAGAGGCGCATAAAAAACGTGTAAAAACCAGATATTTTTCGTTCAAAAATCTTTATTCTGCATATTTTTCACTACTTTTGACCTTGTCAAGCAATTCTGGGTCGGAAATAAAAAGATCATAGGCACTAATGCAGTCAAAATCAGGATTAATCTTTATGGAAACAAGGCTGTTGAGCAATGTGCTTTTCATTCTGTTGCGCTCATCAGTTTTCACATTTTTGACCACCGAAAAGACTGATTCGCAAAAAGCGTTCGATGAAAAAATTGAAAGGAGCATGGAGACCAGTTGCTTGAGATGGACGAACCCTGAGTCCTTGAATAAAATATAAATAATAGAATCAATCATTAAAAAACTGAAAAATGCTACCTTGAACAGAACTGCCCACTTTTCATCAACATTTCGCCCCATAAATGCCGTTTTATTGAGCCGCGAAAGTTGTTCTTTGAGGCTTCCGATTTCCAGAAAAAGCTCGTCCAAAGATTTGGCATCCGATGAGCAATATTTGCGGTATGCCGCTTTGATTGTTTGGACTGATGGTGGACCCTCGAAAATCAGCCAATCTGCCGCAAATTCTCCAATCTCATCCAATGAACTGGTCCATCGCTCCAAATAATCCATTGTATTGTTGTAAAAATCCTGAAAAAGATGATATACCAATTATCTTAAATAGTAAATTGATTAAAGGAACCATAAACGCTGCTTTCAATTTTGTACAAATTTCTGCCCCGCCCTCATCATCGATTTCAACCAAAATCGCCAAAGTTGCTTCGCCATAATCTGTTTCATCCATTGAAAGTCGCAGTCGGGCCTTAAGCTCATTCAATGAACGCATAAGCCGCGGGAAATGTAATGTGGGCGTCTAAAGAAAATTGAAAATGAAAATAAAAATAAATGAAATTTAATACCTGACTAATTCGGTTGAAGTGATTGAAAATTCCCAAAATGAACGAAAGAAATTGGAAAATGGCCTTGAATTCCAATGCCGGCAATGTTCGATCATCACAAAAAACTTTACGCAGAAATTTCGGGCAATCTTTTTCGGACCGGAAATACGATTCTAGTGCTGTCCAACTCCGTATAATTTCATCACACAGTCGACCAAATGAAAGCCATCTGGTAGGGACAAAATCTGGTAGGACTTTGATGGGTAACTGAAATAAGTATAAACTAAATAAGTAATTTTATCAAAATTTACATTTTGTTCAGTACAAAAATTAGTATAACGGTCCCAACGATTAGCCGAATTTGAAAAATGGGCGGTCAATGTATTGGCAAATTGTATGGCGGGGTAATCGAATTGCTCGAGCCCATGTCTTATTGCATTATTTGAAATATGCGAGGGGCAACCAATGCCCGCCAAATTTGGGGTTTCTGAATTGAAATTTGATTTTTNAAAAAAATCCACCGGATTCAGAAATTTCCGACAAAATTTGTTTCTTAAAATAAGGCGCAATTACTCCTAAAAATCAACAAAACATCTAATTATATTTAAAAATATTTCGATTTTTTACCATTTATAAGTGCTGTTGTTTTATGCCGAGCAGAGGCGAAATTTTCTGCAGCAGATGATCCAGCAAAAAGTAAAGGCACAATTTTGCTTGTGCAGGCAGCTGATTTCATCGAAAAATTGTGTTTTGCAGAGTGGAATGCCATGGCCAATTCGGCTGCCAATTCTTGTTTAATTTGACTAGGCTGAACATGTTAATTTTCTACCAATATTTTATGTTAAGAATTAAACCTTTTTTGTTTTGACAAAATCCGTTAAAGAGCGATTTTTGTTGTAATCGGACAGATTCTTTTTGTGTTTTTCGGCGGCGATGTGTTGCTCAATGCCGTTGGCACCCTTCTTACCCAAATTGTAATTTTGTCCACAGGCCCGGCATGCGAAATGTGCGTCACTTTTTCCTCGGTCAATTGTGTGTTCGGCGAATTTGACTAAATATTCCGGCTGAAATTTGCTTTGTCCTCCGCTGGATTTTGGCGCTGCCTTTGGCGGTTTGTGGGAGTATTTTTTCCTTTTTTTCGGTGACAAAACCTTAAAGAATGAAATTCAAAATAATCGTAAATTGAATATTATACTTCGCTCCTAGCCTCTGATTCTGATCCCGATTATTGGTCCTCAATTTCGATTTCTTCCATAGCTTCCTCGGCAGCATCAATTGAATTTGTTGATGTGGAAGGAGTGGCATTTTTATCCAATGATTTGGAAAATAATTTTTTGATGTTCATTTCTTTATTTAGACTGCTAAAAATATATAAAATGATAAAAAAATAATAGGAAAATCAAAAAGCTATAAGGATAGGGATAATTAATGATGATGATGACTGATGAGGATTATGGTGAAAATGATGATAATTGATCTCGTCAAAATTATATATTTTTTGGCATTTTGTTTATTATATTTTTGAAATTTTGACAAATTCTGTGAAAATTCCTCACTTTTTTGATAAAATTCCAAAAGTCAGAAAAAGGGGCAAAAAGAGGCGAGGAGGAAAAAAGGGGAAAAAAAGGGGCAGGAGGGTCAAAAAAGGGGCAAATGCCCCTAAAAAGAGGCAAAAGGGCATCCCTGGTATGAATTCACGGGTTACGCGTCTATGAGACGGAGTTGCAAGTCGTGCAACGTGTCAACGGACAACTTCAACAAGGCGTCACGAACAGCAACACAACCAACAAAAATGACTCAGCTTTGGAGGCCAAATTGGAACAATTGGTACTTTTAAGGCATAAAAATAGCACAAAATTGAAAATACCTAAATACATAAGATGGTTGAAAATGCTGATCTCCAGGCCAAACTGACGCGGCAAGCCCAGCTCAAGGCTGAGCATGATTTCGAGGTGGATCAGCAACGGCAGGAAGTGCGTTCGTTGCGCGCGAAGCTGGAACAGGTGCAGGAGGACTTGCAGCGACGTGAGACGCACGCGGCAGACATGCAAGCGGAGCTGGAGCGCGCGGTGGTGGAACGCGAGATGGCACGCATGGAGTTGGCCGCGTCCGACCATCACAATGGTAAATTGAGGAATCGGTTAATATGGCATAAAAAAAATTCTGTGATCAGTGATCATCTTATAAAAACGGACTCAACTTTTCTTAATGCTCCAGAGATGTGACTCAAACTTTTTTTGCACTCCAGACACGTTTTCGAGATTAAAAAAAACAAGTTAGAGCTTTACAAAAATTTTTTTTCTCACATCACAATCAAGCAACTAGGTTGTGATTTTGGCTCAAATTTTTAGCCTTGGACTTGAAATTATGGAGCCAAATAAATTCTGCACAATAAATAAATTCTAAGAACAGCTAAAATCCAGAAAATTCCTAGTCCATATGATGCATAAAAATTCTTTCTAAAAACCATATAAAAATTCTTTACTAAAAACCATATTTGAAATGAATCAAAAATGGTCTGGCAATCTGTATCTGATCCCTTAGAATAAATTCTGTATCAGATCAGAATCTTGAAATGTTCTGGAGTAGGGGAACTTCAATGTTTCGATTTAGGCAAGAAGGATCATCAACACCATCATGGCATCACCATGCCCATGTCGAGTTTGGAGTCCAGCCTCGTCGAGGACGGGCATGGCGAAGAGGGCCCGAGTTTGGCAAGCAGTTCAGGGATCAGCACCAACTTGTCGTCCTCGGACACCAAGGCGTGCCGCAAATTGGGGGAGTGCCGCGCCAAGGTGTGCCATCTGGTCAGGATGGCGGAGAAGGCACAGAGCGGACAACGCTTGGGCCATGAAGATCTGTTCGGTAAGCGCATTGGGTCATGATCATGACAAGAACAGGGACTGATTTCTAAGCTAATTTTTATTTCTCAACCGACAAGAACAGGGAACGGTCCTTGGTTACTCACTAGTTAGCTCATCACACAGCTTTTGGATGTGTGATGAGCTAACCATGTTTATAGATAGAATTTTTTAAAGAAATTTTATAGAACCTAAAAAAAATCTATTTTGGATTTTTTTAGGGCAAAATCCCTTCATAAAATGCAATAAATATGTGAAAAAGGTTTAGCACTCATTGCTTATGGGTTTCCTATTTGGGGTAAACCTCAAAAATAGTTACCTAATCGGGTTTTTGGCACCTAAAAATCCGGTCCTTGGTCATTATTAAAACATGGCATTGGTATCACGACAATTCAAAAAAAAAATTTATAAGACAAATTTAAGCGCAGAAAAACGATATAGGCGCAAAAACAAGAGTTTAATGAGAGTGCTCTATTTTAACAGGGAATTAAAAATGCCATGAAAATGCACGCTTTAGCATGTATCAATTAAAATTTTTTGATCGAAATCGCTAATTTATATGACAAACAAAAATTTTCCGAAATTCCATATAGGTGGACATTTTCACCGAAAAAGCACTAAAATCATTGGAAATTTATGCAGTTCCCTCTAAAAAACGATTTTCTCTAGCTTTTTAAAAATAAACGCAGATGTTCTAGGGTATTTCTTAGTTACAATTACTATTAGGGTATAACCTACAGTGCTCTTTTCAAACTTTTAAAACTACAGCAAAAATTAATCTGAATCAAATCCAGGTTATCGAAAAATTTCCTCCTCTACTAGGTTGTGGAACTTCTGACACATCTGCAACTTCCTGCCATTTTGATGAGCATGTGCAAAAGTTGCGTCGCGAAGTGGAGTTGCTGCACGACAAATTCATCATTCTGTACGCCCGAGGGGCCATCGGTCGATGGGAATAAAATAATATTTTACCAATTAATTGAATATGAATGAACCAATCCATTGTATCTCGCCATAATTTTGAACTTTGTGCCATATCTATCAAAAAATGTTGGATAATAAAAATAATTTTTTTTTGAATATCTCATCTTAAAAATTCGTACTTTTTCATAAGAATGAGCACAATATTAAATTATAAAATGGATCAAAATGGGGTAGCATATTATAGTTCGACTTCCAAACCCGGCATATTAGCAGCATATTAGTTCGACACAAATTCCAAAACCGGCGTTTTTAACACCAAAAACCCGAAAAATCGAAAACCTATGGTAGAATTTTAAATCAATATTGTACTTCTCTAGGCAAAAAATAATTTTATTTTTTATTTTTGATGGTCGGCTTTCTATTTTATATCACAAATGAACAGGAAAAACAATAAAAAATCACTATGAAAGGTTGGGACATTAAGTTCAATGTCCTGTAAAAATTTTTAAACCACTGATACAGACGAGTGACCGGATTTTGATTTCGAAACACTTCAATATTCTCTCTAAAAATTGCGTAAAACTCAAAATTTGTAAATCAATCGCTATTCAAATGCTTGAAAATCACGATTCAAAAAGTTCGAGATTTACATCGAGTTAGGGATTTTCATTCAAAATTATCAAAAAATCCATTTAATATGGATAAAAACCAGCCTTTGCTACTAATCCACTTCCCCTCATTGATTATTATTGATAAGTTGTTTCGTCAGATAAATTGAGTAGCATCATCTATTTTTACTGCAAAATCTTAGATTATTTTGTGAAACAAGATCTGGTATAATAGAATTAAAAAAAATTTATTGCTGTTTGATTCCAATCATATCATAGTTGATTTCAATCATAGCATATTTTCGTTGATTCCAAGTTTGATTCCAATCATATCATATTTTCATAAAATTTCATTTCCAAATTGTAAAATGGTCAATTTCGACTCGTTTGGAAATATGTACATTGGGACATCGGAATTTCCTACAAGAACACAAGACACAACTACTATGATGAATCACTATGGGAAAGTGGATTTTTTAAATGCATTTGGATGGGCAATCGTAGACAATTTTCACCTTAATAATTTTTTAATTAGTTAATGGATGATAAAATTATTTTACATTCTTTTAATATCAATACATGGTAGTCGAAAAAATGCAAGGGTTTGCAATTGGGATCACGGAAATAAAATTTTTTTTCTCCAAAAAATGCATTCTGAACGTTTTCTGGGGCCCTCGCTGAGGATTCGAACGCACGCCTCATGGGATGGGTGTTATTTTGTCACATCCACTGCACCACAAATGATTAATTCGATATCGGCTAGCCGATATTGAATTAATTGCAATAGATTCAATATCGGCTAGCCGAAGTCGACTTCGGCTGAAATTCGATATCGGCTACAACATATATATATTTCATTTATAATTTAACAAATTTTTGCAGTTGCGAAACAATGCTCGCTCCCGATCAATGTGACGAACTTACGAATTTGTAATTTAATGGAAAGGGTGCTTTCATTGTCTACTTGAAGGACCAGATGATCCTCTCTCATTGAACCGCCGCATATATCACACTTTTTTAAAAACTATTCTCATCGGCCGATTTCTTCAAATGCTCAAATTGTGTGTATCCTCGTAGACAGGTGCTGGGTCGTTACAAAAAAATACCAAAATGGGCGTTATAAAAAAATATCAAAACCCAAAACCTTCCTCAAAAAAACTTTTTAAAAAGCTTGCTAGGCAAAAATCCAGCGGCAAATTGTGCAGAATTTTATGCTTTATCTTCTGATGTTTTTATTTTTTTGAACTTCGAATAAAAAGTCCGAAAATTTTCGAAAATATCGAAAAAGAAAATATTTCACGAAAATTTTCGTGAAAATTTTTTTGCATGCACTGTGTTAAATTTAATAATAAAAAATTACAGAACGGTGAAGAATATATGATCCACATAATGGCCCAGAAGAACAACATCAACCATAAATATGAGTACAAATTGAATGTGTTCGACACCAAGAATTGGCTACCTATATGCTGGCGGAGGGTCCACCCCTATTATACCATCGAATATTTCAGTGTAAATTTTATATATCATATAGGCATATATCATATAATATAAAATAGAAAAATATCCAATAATACATAAACATAATTTTCTATTTGAATTTTTCGTAGACAAAATTATTAATTTTTTTAAAGCCTCTTCTATTATTTTTTGGTCTTTCAAAACTAATTTTTTTTGATTTCTATTTTTTTTTATCGGTTAAGCATTTTAAAATTACTTTGTTTTACCCAACGAATCGATGCTGCATTCTTTTTAAAGATGATGTGCCCTTTTTGTACTCCGATAAAAGGCCAATGCTTTTTTCTGCTTATATGAAATTTACTTTTTTTGGGAGGGAGCCCATAGCTATAAGCTATAACCACTAGACTATACATGCTGTTGTTTATTTTGGTATGAATTTCGGATAGGAAGAGGTCAAAGAAACTTGATTGGCTCCTGGGCGAATTTTTTCCATTAGCGAGGCAAATTTGACAACGAATTTATTCTACAATCGGGGGTCCTCTGATACAGTTTTTCGAGATCTCACGGACACCTGGGAACCTCCCCATAAGCTCGTGTCGGTTTTTTAAACGACCTAGCACCTCTGTCCTTTACAGTTCTTTCAGATACGTCGGCCTACAATATTTTCAACATGCTGTCCATTCTGTTTATTGCACTGATAATTATCGGAAATACCAAAGGTATTTTTTCATTGGAGTTCAAGTTCATCCCCATATCACTTCTCATTTTAAGGCGTGGACAATCAAAGTTGTACGAACAAATTGTCCGAGATAATTCACCATTCATCAACACCTCCGAACCGGTTCCAGGAAGTATTTATTTGACCAATAAGTATATTTCATTTATAATTTAACAATTTTTTGCAGTTGGCGATACAATGCTCGCTCCTGATCAATGCGAAGAGCTTGCGAATTTGTAATTTCATTTACTTGCTGAAGGATTAGCTGATCCTCCCTCATTGGACCGCCGTAGATTTCATTTTTTAATTTTTTAAACTATTCTCATCGGCTGATTTCTTCAATTATCAAATTATGTTGTATCCCATAGGCATCTTCCCAGAATCTCATCATAAACTATTATTTTCTATGGATCAATGCGACATTTGCGGCCTCTACAATTGCCATTCTCCCTATAACGAGAAAAATCCTAGAGACATATGTTTGGATAAAAATAGAGTAATTTAGCTATAAATTGAGCCTAAGCGCTCGAATTGTATCGCTATGAAAAACTTGTGGTCAAAATTGGATTTTGGCCAAATTTACTCAATTGATTAATTTGGACGGGATTACGCTACAGTTTTTAGCCAATTTTTTGGCTCCATTTTTATCGCTAAATAATTTCTCTAGGTTTCATTTTGACTGGGTAATACCGAATGGCCAACAACAATTTCACTTATTTTCAAAGCATATTGTACAATTTGTCTATTTAAATGTTTTTACTCTGAATTTTGATGTTTTCTCGTCTCCATCAATGCTCATCAATTTCGACATTTCTTAATACTATTCAGATTTCCATTCATTATTTCTCGCCATATTGATCCACTCACGCAAATTGGCCATATTATTGTTGATATTGTTTACTTTGAGCACTATAAAGTAGGGTTGGGCACGGGGGAGGGGGGAATTTTGGAAAAATCGGGGACGGGGATTTCCGAGGATGGCCCGGTTAGGGACGGGGATGAAAAATCGGCCTGTTTTCATCCAAATTCTCTTAACAGTTCGATCCAAAATGGCATCTTTAAGGGTTTTTCATCCCCGAATCCCCGCGGGGATGAGGGTCGGAGATCGGGGATGGGATCGTCGGGGACGGGGATGAGGCCAAAAAAAATCGGGACGGGGGGACGGGGGAGCGGGATATCCCCCCGTGCCCAACCCTAACATGTATAAAGTGAATAATCCAAAGCACATACGATAAAACTGTCGTTAGATAAGTTCCAATATAATTAATTGATAACTAATAAATATTTTTATTTTTCTATGCCCCTCAAGTAACTGATCTTTTTTAATTATACGCTTTTGCGATTCCATCACGCATCACGTAGATGCGATGCTCCTCGGGNCTATTCAAATGCTTGAAAATCACGATTCAAAAAGTTCGAGATTTACATCGAGTTAGGGATTTTCATTCAAAATTATCAAAAAATCCATTTAATATGGATAAAAACCAGCCTTTGCTACTAATCCACTTCCCCTCATTGATTATTATTGATAAGTTGTTTCGTCAGATAAATTGAGTAGCATCATCTATTTTTACTGCAAAATCTTAGATTATTTTGTGAAACAAGATCTGGTATAATAGAATTAAAAAAAATTTATTGCTGTTTGATTCCAATCATATCATAGTTGATTTCAATCATAGCATATTTTCGTTGATTCCAAGTTTGATTCCAATCATATCATATTTTCATAAAATTTCATTTCCAAATTGTAAAATGGTCAATTTCGACTCGTTTGGAAATATGTACATTGGGACATCGGAATTTCCTACAAGAACACAAGACACAACTACTATGATGAATCACTATGGGAAAGTGGATTTTTTAAATGCATTTGGATGGGCAATCGTAGACAATTTTCACCTTAATAATTTTTTAATTAGTTAATGGATGATAAAATTATTTTACATTCTTTTAATATCAATACATGGTAGTCGAAAAAATGCAAGGGTTTGCAATTGGGATCACGGAAATAAAATTTTTTTTCTCCAAAAAATGCATTCTGAACGTTTTCTGGGGCCCTCGCTGAGGATTCGAACGCACGCCTCATGGGATGGGTGTTATTTTGTCACATCCACTGCACCACAAATGATTAATTCGATATCGGCTAGCCGATATTGAATTAATTGCAATAGATTCAATATCGGCTAGCCGAAGTCGACTTCGGCTGAAATTCGATATCGGCTACAACATATATATATTTCATTTATAATTTAACAAATTTTTGCAGTTGCGAAACAATGCTCGCTCCCGATCAATGTGACGAACTTACGAATTTGTAATTTAATGGAAAGGGTGCTTTCATTGTCTACTTGAAGGACCAGATGATCCTCTCTCATTGAACCGCCGCATATATCACACTTTTTTAAAAACTATTCTCATCGGCCGATTTCTTCAAATGCTCAAATTGTGTGTATCCTCGTAGACAGGTGCTGGGTCGTTACAAAAAAATACCAAAATGGGCGTTATAAAAAAATATCAAAACCCAAAACCTTCCTCAAAAAAACTTTTTAAAAAGCTTGCTAGGCAAAAATCCAGCGGCAAATTGTGCAGAATTTTATGCTTTATCTTCTGATGTTTTTATTTTTTTGAACTTCGAATAAAAAGTCCGAAAATTTTCGAAAATATCGAAAAAGAAAATATTTCACGAAAATTTTCGTGAAAATTTTTTTGCATGCACTGTGTTAAATTTAATAATAAAAAATTACAGAACGGTGAAGAATATATGATCCACATAATGGCCCAGAAGAACAACATCAACCATAAATATGAGTACAAATTGAATGTGTTCGACACCAAGAATTGGCTACCTATATGCTGGCGGAGGGTCCACCCCTATTATACCATCGAATATTTCAGTGTAAATTTTATATATCATATAGGCATATATCATATAATATAAAATAGAAAAATATCCAATAATACATAAACATAATTTTCTATTTGAATTTTTCGTAGACAAAATTATTAATTTTTTTAAAGCCTCTTCTATTATTTTTTGGTCTTTCAAAACTAATTTTTTTTGATTTCTATTTTTTTTTATCGGTTAAGCATTTTAAAATTACTTTGTTTTACCCAACGAATCGATGCTGCATTCTTTTTAAAGATGATGTGCCCTTTTTGTACTCCGATAAAAGGCCAATGCTTTTTTCTGCTTATATGAAATTTACTTTTTTTGGGAGGGAGCCCATAGCTATAAGCTATAACCACTAGACTATACATGCTGTTGTTTATTTTGGTATGAATTTCGGATAGGAAGAGGTCAAAGAAACTTGATTGGCTCCTGGGCGAATTTTTTCCATTAGCGAGGCAAATTTGACAACGAATTTATTCTACAATCGGGGGTCCTCTGATACAGTTTTTCGAGATCTCACGGACACCTGGGAACCTCCCCATAAGCTCGTGTCGGTTTTTTAAACGACCTAGCACCTCTGTCCTTTACAGTTCTTTCAGATACGTCGGCCTACAATATTTTCAACATGCTGTCCATTCTGTTTATTGCACTGATAATTATCGGAAATACCAAAGGTATTTTTTCATTGGAGTTCAAGTTCATCCCCATATCACTTCTCATTTTAAGGCGTGGACAATCAAAGTTGTACGAACAAATTGTCCGAGATAATTCACCATTCATCAACACCTCCGAACCGGTTCCAGGAAGTATTTATTTGACCAATAAGTATATTTCATTTATAATTTAACAATTTTTTGCAGTTGGCGATACAATGCTCGCTCCTGATCAATGCGAAGAGCTTGCGAATTTGTAATTTCATTTACTTGCTGAAGGATTAGCTGATCCTCCCTCATTGGACCGCCGTAGATTTCATTTTTTAATTTTTTAAACTATTCTCATCGGCTGATTTCTTCAATTATCAAATTATGTTGTATCCCATAGGCATCTTCCCAGAATCTCATCATAAACTATTATTTTCTATGGATCAATGCGACATTTGCGGCCTCTACAATTGCCATTCTCCCTATAACGAGAAAAATCCTAGAGACATATGTTTGGATAAAAATAGAGTAATTTAGCTATAAATTGAGCCTAAGCGCTCGAATTGTATCGCTATGAAAAACTTGTGGTCAAAATTGGATTTTGGCCAAATTTACTCAATTGATTAATTTGGACGGGATTACGCTACAGTTTTTAGCCAATTTTTTGGCTCCATTTTTATCGCTAAATAATTTCTCTAGGTTTCATTTTGACTGGGTAATACCGAATGGCCAACAACAATTTCACTTATTTTCAAAGCATATTGTACAATTTGTCTATTTAAATGTTTTTACTCTGAATTTTGATGTTTTCTCGTCTCCATCAATGCTCATCAATTTCGACATTTCTTAATACTATTCAGATTTCCATTCATTATTTCTCGCCATATTGATCCACTCACGCAAATTGGCCATATTATTGTTGATATTGTTTACTTTGAGCACTATAAAGTAGGGTTGGGCACGGGGGAGGGGGGAATTTTGGAAAAATCGGGGACGGGGATTTCCGAGGATGGCCCGGTTAGGGACGGGGATGAAAAATCGGCCTGTTTTCATCCAAATTCTCTTAACAGTTCGATCCAAAATGGCATCTTTAAGGGTTTTTCATCCCCGAATCCCCGCGGGGATGAGGGTCGGAGATCGGGGATGGGATCGTCGGGGACGGGGATGAGGCCAAAAAAAATCGGGACGGGGGGACGGGGGAGCGGGATATCCCCCCGTGCCCAACCCTAACATGTATAAAGTGAATAATCCAAAGCACATACGATAAAACTGTCGTTAGATAAGTTCCAATATAATTAATTGATAACTAATAAATATTTTTATTTTTCTATGCCCCTCAAGTAACTGATCTTTTTTAATTATACGCTTTTGCGATTCCATCACGCATCACGTAGATGCGATGCTCCTCGGGAATTGATCAATAGGGATGGTGATTAGCATGGAGCGGATTTTAGATGCTTAAAACCCATATTTTTAAATAGTTCAAAACTGCCCAAAACATGTTTAAACCAGAGATGCCAATGCAAATTACAAAATCAGAACTTTCAGCTCAAAAAATCAGATTTCATAGTCAAAGAGCAAAAAATTTCTTAAAAAACTTCTAAAATTTATACAAAAATCTTTCTAATAATAGTGTCTTTCTTATTATAGAAGCGAATAAATACTATAATAAAAAAAATTAGTTACCTTTATTTTTATATAATCATACTTGAAAAACATCAAATTTTTTTTCATTTTTAACCCCTTAGTAGCGCAATTTTTCACTTCAACATGTTTATACATAATCGAGGACATAGGAGAAGCTGATCGTGATGTTTATTAGTGATGTTCACGCAAATTTTTCAGAGGCTCGAGAAATGAGACCGTATTTGACTTCGAGACCGAAACTTGACCGAAGAGTTGCGAACAAAATTCTTAAAAAATTTATTTACCAGAAATTCAAATTTGTACTTCATAATTCATCAAAATTAATAAAAAAAATCAAAGTTCTTTTTTAAATTCATTGTTAAATTTTGAAGATTTGTACTATCTAATTCTTTTTTTAATTTAGGCTTAAAAATTGACTATCTTAAGACCGCTGAACTCTTTTTAGATACCCATACAATTTCATAACTATTTAAAACATTTCAAAAATCGTCTCAATTCAATTTTTAATTAACGAAGTAGTCAATTTGATCTTCTGTTGGGATTTGGGAAAATATCCAATTTCCCATTAGCACAACTATCTGCGATGAATCATAACAATAAATGGGCATGGGAATAGAACATTTGGCCAGTAAAAAATTTTCTTAAAAACTGAAATTCCGGAACTCGGAATTGTTGGAAAAAAATTATCATTTTTTAAAATATTTCTGAAAAACAGGATCATTGACATATTTTTATGCAATGGAATTTTTTTATCACAAATTACCCTCTTAATTTTGCTCGAAAATTCCGGGAACTATGATTGACCCAAAAGGATAAATTTCTACATGTTAGTTGGAAGAGAAAACTGATTGCCAAGATTTCTCTAATGGGGTTGCATTTTTTTCTGTTTTTAAGGGTTTGTCGGGTTTTGTTGAAGACATTTTGGTCACCCTTTTTTTATTAGTTGTAATATATAAAATAAAAATCATGTCAGTGATTACTAGGGCGCGAACTTTTAGAGAATTCCCTATTTTTTAAAATACAGGGAATCGTAGGGAAACGCTCAAAAACACGTTTTTAGACGTATTTGAACGTATTTTGATGAACTTTTTTCCCTATTTTCCCTATTTCTTAAGCCCGGCTGGATTTTTCCCTATTTTTTGCCTATTTTCGCTAGATAGATCCCTATTTTCTCCCTATTTGGGCCCTTTTTTGCTCCCTAATAGGTCCCTATTTTTGCTTAGGGGAATTCCCTAAAAGTTCGCGCCCTAGTGATTACAGAAGATGGGACAATGGATAGGACTAAAAATTAAAAATACATGGAACAGGCCATATGTTGAATAGATATACTGTAAGTGTTTATGGAGGGAGCTGGTTTCATGTGTTTGAATGTTGTATAAGAAATTTCCTCCCCCCCCCCCACCGAAACGGGACGTTTGAGCGCGGCCAGTTGAGCACTAGTGCTAGAAAAATCATTATAACTCAGCTCAAAAGAAATCTGGAGAAACAAATTAGGTGTCATTAAAAATCTAAATTTTGACTATAAATTTGTTAAAAAGACTTTTTGGATTGGCCGAATAGAAAAAAATTATGGCCAAATTAAACCAGCAAATCGTACCTGTGGTCAAAGGTTTGGCCACAACTTTTTTTCTGATTGACATTGACTAATCAGGAATGCTTGTTTTTTGCTTATTTCTAGTCGACATTTAGACCTATCCAATAATACCAAAATCGTTTTTCCAGATTACTTTTGAGCTGATGAGTAGGGTCGCAACTTTTATGCGCAAAAATTTCCCAAATATGCGCATAAAATATGCACCAAAAAATGCCAAAATATGCGCAAAATATGCTCAAAATTTCCAAAATATGCTCAAAATTTTGACTAAATATGACCCTAAAAATGAATTTTTTGCTCAGAAATCGTAATAAACTATTTTTTAAAGTGATTTAAGCATATTTAAGGCATTTTAAGGTTAAAATTAAAGTTTCGTGGCTTTTATACACTTTTGACTTTTTTTTCATGCCTTTTATGAAGCTTTTTTGAAAAAAATGGGTTTTCTTGAAAAATTTGGTCATTTTTCTTTGAAAATTATAAATATATAATTATTCTAAAATTTTATAAAAACTCCAAAAATTTTAAAAAATTTTAAAAATTTTCCAAAATATGCTTAAAAATTCCAAAATATGCGCAAAATTTGCCCCAAAATGACCAAAATATGCTCAAATATGCGCAAAAATGCGAAATATGCAAAATATGCACAAAAAGTCGAAAATATGCAAAAATATGCAGTTAGAAATCCATGCTAGAACGTTCAAAACATGCTAAAAACATGTTTTACGTGATTTTCAGGCCGTTCTGAGCCAGCAAAAAAAATATGCATTTGCATAAAAGTTGCGACCCTACTGATGAGTTATAATGATTTTTCTAGCTCTGGCGCTCAACCGGCCGCGCTCAAACGTCCCCTCCGCTACAATTTCGTTCGTTCACTTTTCCTCCCCTATTCATCTCTCATCTGCTGGCGCTCGTGCTGTTCACCTCGGTACTGGCGTTGGTACTCATCACCGCGGTACTGCTACTCTCCCCGATGCTGGTGGTGCTACTGCTGATGACCTCGGTAGTAGCGATGTCATCCCTAGATG
This sequence comes from Rotylenchulus reniformis, assembly GCA_001026735.1. Classification (NCBI taxonomy): domain Eukaryota; kingdom Metazoa; phylum Nematoda; class Chromadorea; order Rhabditida; family Hoplolaimidae; genus Rotylenchulus; species Rotylenchulus reniformis. The sequence continues at coordinate 9,147 of LDKF01000084.1, read as the reverse complement.
TCATTTATAATCAAGTTCGGTGCTATGTCGTTTCGGCCAAAAGTGCCAAAATAGAAAAGTATTCCCTAAAAACTTTTTCGTTAGAGAAGTTAGACAAAAAGTTATATAGCAAAGTTGTTCAGAATTTTATGTTGATGGTAAATAAATTATTTCGAATTTTCGGTCAAAATGTCGAAATTTTTCAGTTTTATTGAAAATTAAGGTTTTTCCTAAAAATTTTAACATTTTGACCGACTATTCTAAATAATTTTTATACCATTAGAATCAGCATAAAATTCTGAACAACTTTTCTATCTATACTTTTTGTCTAACTTCTCTAATAAAAAAAAGTTTTAGGGACTATTTTTTCATTTTGGCACTTTTGGCCGAAACGACTCAACACGATCAAGATCATCTCCTTAACCCATTTGCTCACAAATTTGCCATGCTCAAACAATCATCCACACATTGCTTATGCTGGAAAATTGAATTATAGGAACAGATGCAAGACCCAGGATTTTGAAAAATACCGGACAGGATCTTGTTGCAGGATTTTGACTGTACAGAATTAATCCATGCACAAAAAGCTTGTAAAATTAAAATAGTCTCACGATAGAAATGGACTTTTCTATGATCCTTTGAAGCGAATTCCTTCTTGCAAAATAGCACATAAAAAGTGGATAAATCGAGGAAAAAGAAACAAACAAAAATAAATTAACATGGAATGTTTACGCGTCATAAAATCATAGCGCCGAAAATAAAATTTGATTTCTAGAGGATTTTTACGCCGATTTTACATGGTCCTGTCCTGCGCCGGTCTCTGTTTACTTTGGCTCTTTGCTCCTGACTTACAAATGTGATGCGCATCTGGCACTGTCCGTCCCTTCGGTTTTGCTTCACGGCAAACAACTCCGGCTTGTCATGCCCCACCCCGGTCAACACGTCGAAGGTCAACCCCACGAGCGGGTCAAATCTGCTCAATGGCACTCCGCCCCGCAATTTGGACCAGAAATGCTTGTCGAGGAAAGTGTCCACCTGCTGATAAAATGACAGAATTATGTAGTTAGTTACCCGACATTTGGGCCACATCCATTATAACTTGGTCCTCCGTAACTGCAAAGCCCGGTTGAATTGGATCACTGCGAACAAAAGTTATGGCCAAGATGCAATGAAGTTGGCCCAAAACCACCTATTTTGATCATAACCTTTTTGGCAATCGACCAATTTGGACTGGCTTTGTCTCATTCTGTAGCCAATTTTTTGCTAAATTTTTGGCACCAAACACATTTGTCTAGCTTTCATTTGAATTGAATATAACGGATGGGGCGCAAATGTGGCAACACGGACAGAAATAGGTATGTATATTAGGTTCGATAAATGAATAGTAGGGCTCAATTCTAACAAACAACAGTATTCCGCTGTACTACCCATAATTCCGTTGACGGTAGGTGGTCCTAACCATAAAGGGTATAAAAGCCAAGTTTTGCGCTTATTTAGGATTATAAAAATGCAAATAAAATTAAAAATTGAAACAAGAAATGTTCAAACTGGAATTGGTCATAAGTTTGGTTCATTATGGACAAATCCGAATGGACTCATTTTGTATGTTTGTTTTTATAATGACTTTTTTCGGCCCCAGTTTTACTGACACACAGACGTGCCGATTCCAACATTTTTTACTATGGCAAAAAAACTATTGCCATTTTTCAATTTTTCAAATGTTAAATTACATGTACTTGTACCTCTTCAATTTCCGGGCTTTCATCTGTTGATGAATGTTTTTCTGCACCGGTGCTGCTGGTGATCTTCTCCGTTTTTTTCTGTTCCTGTTTCGTTGTTGTTTTTTGCATTTCGACGGAGCTGCTGCTGCTGTTACTGCTGCGGCTGCTACTGTTGTTGTTGCTACTGCTGCTGCTGCTGCTGCTGTTACTGCTACTGTTCCGTGTGGTTGCATTGCTGGTGGTGAACATTGTCGTCGGTGAGGAAGGCACCACTGAGGACGATGACGTCTTCTCCACTCCTTCCTCCTCCTCATAGTCATAATCATCTTCATCTTCATCCTTTTGCTGATTGTGAGTAATCAATCAATAAAATCAAATCAATATATATTCTGATAAAAAACCCATGTCAAAAACCAAAGTCAGTCGATAAAAAAGAGAGTACATTCATAGCCTTCAATATAAGTATAATTAATTTACTCAATTTTTTCGCAGCTATATGGGATTCAGAAAAAAATCGATCATTTCTCTACATTTATATACGATATAGTATGTATATTGTCCCTTCGATTTGACAATATAGGATTAACTGTATGTTTTTGGTGCATGCTATTTTTTTAAAAATTAAAAAACGATCTACACGCACAAATGACTGGTTTTGTAGTCAAATTAAAAAAAAAGATATTTTGTCCAAACAATTCGGTTAGCTTTAATTTCAAAAAAGGAAAAATTCTCGATTCAAATTTCTCACCTCAGCCCCCTTCAAAATCCAGCGGCTGCCATTCTCTCCTTCTGTTATTATCCTAGTTCGGTTGAAATGTAATACTACACAACCATCGGCATTCAACTTGGCCATAGATCTGAAAAATGATAAAATTTGATTTAAAAATTTCGAAATATGATGGAACAATTAATTTATATACCTATTTTTCCAAAAAGTAATTCCCACCCAAAATACCTAGTCCCCCAAGCAGTTTTATTTCTGAAATGCAAAAAAACTTTTCTTCATTTAAAAATCGATTATTATGCAAAATTTCTCTCCATTCTGATAATGTATCACCGCGAAAACATTTATCACCCACTCCATCATTCAAAATAAATCTGGTTGAAAAATAAGATTAGGGATTAGAGTTTGGTATACGGTATGTCCCTTGGATATCATTTTTAATTAAATTTTATACAATGATATTACATCAATTTTTAAATTTTTACGAATTTCACTCACATTCTATGGTCATAGGATATCCGGATCTCCACGGATTCCCCGTCGGATGACAGGTTGAACCCGTGGTTCTTCAGCTTCACCCAATCCTTCCACAGTTTCTTCCGGTTGCACAACTTATCAATCCGGTTTTTCTCCTCAAAAGTGTCCAAATGGAAAGGGGCCGTTCTGTTGGTGGTCACGTTGGTCTTGCGGAGGTCCAGGTTTCGGATGCCACTCATCTGGCTGTGATAGCATAGGACGAGCCTAAAAAGGCGAAGACTTTTTAAGAAAATTGAAAATCACAAAATTTTGAATGTTAAAAATTCGTATCATTTTAAACAGTTCTGGAAATTAAATTCTTTTGAAAACATCTGAAAATTTAGAAGCAGCATCAAATGAAAAATCAAAATTCCTTATATAACCTAGGTATTTTTATACTCATTCACTTAGCTTTTGGATGTGTTTTAAACATGCTTTAAGATGGTTTCGAAGTAGTAAAAAAAATTAAAAATATATTTTTTTAGGTCAAAATCATAAAATCGCAACAAACCAAGAAAATATACTTGTTTCGGGGTCTAAACCTAAAATAATTATCTATTTTGTGAATTTAACATCTTAACGGTCCTTATTTATTTAAGCAAAATTTTAGAAATTTTCAATAGATTATGTCGAAAAATGGTCTGCTAACTTACAGTGGGCTATAAAAATCTTAAAAAAACAAAATTTTTCAAATTGAATTAGTGCGCTTTTTATCATTCATAGGAAATGAAATAAAAAACAAGGAAGAATGTGCTTTACCCGCCAGTGCATTTGTAGTTTTTCCGTACGCAAATTTTCATGGCCATGTCCGGACTGATCTGGTCTCTGCTTTTGCTACAATTCTCTGCTAACATCTTTGTCAACTTGAACGGTCCAGCTTTGCCACGCACCCATCCGTTGATTGTCCTAAAAAATAGATTTAAGGACATTTCAGGCTTGTGCTTGGGGTAAGAATTTGGGACCGTACTCGGTTATACCCCTACTAACTTCATATCCGTCTGTTTTATAAAATTGTAAACTGTGGGTTACGATGCAACGGAAAGCCCGGCTATGTGATCAAGAAGTGGATCGGAAAAAACCCTTTATAAACTTTTGCAGACCATGTTAGACCAAAAGTATAATAGGCAAAGTTGTGCAAATTTCGGACATTTTGTTCGATTTTCGAAAACCTAAAAGATCAAAAGAGAGGGCATAAAATTCCACATAACTTTGTCTAATATACTTTTGGTCTAATAAGGTCTGAAAAATAAGTTTATAAAGAGTCTTTCCTTACAGTCGAAATTTCTGGCTCCAATTGATTTTTTCACATTGGTCGTCTCGGTATTGTTCCTACCCCTTACCTCGGTTACCCAACATTTGTGCCCCAACCGATATAACTCGGTTCAAATGTAACCTAGAGAAATAAATTTAGTGTTAAAAAATAGAGCAAAAAAATTAGCTACAAAATAAACCTAAATTCATTCGAATTGTTACATTGGTAAAAAGTTATGGCCAATACACTGAATTTGGCCAAAACCATCTACATATTTTGGCCATACCTTTTTTTCACACTGGACCAATTCGAATGAGCTTAGGCTCATTTTGTAGCTAATTTTTTGCTCTATTTTTTGGCACCAAACTCGTTTCTCTAGGTTGCATTTGAACCGAGTTATTGGGGCGAAAATATCGGGGCGCAAATGTCGCGACAAGCTTACCTCAACTGTTTGCGCCCAAACTGCTCAAATGATATTATTTGTTGGATGCTAATGTTTGTCGTTGTGGGCCTTGTAGTTTTTGTGCTCTTGGCCACTGTGGTGGTGGTTTTTGTGGTCGTGGTCGTAGTGGTGGTTGTGGTGGTAGTGAATATGCTTTCCGGGAAGTCATTGCAATTTTTCGTGAAGCATGGCTGGCTACATCCATTCCTCCCTTTACATGCTTGATGAAGGCAAGTAAACTTCAAGCAATCGCAGAGCACATAATCATAACAGCCATAATAACGACCCCAACCTTTATCCTCACCTGAATTATTCAAATTATTCTGCCTATTTTTAGTAGGGTTGTAACGGGACTTGGGATCCTGGCTAGGATCCCGAAGAAAATTCTTGAAAAAATTATTTTTTCCTATGTAATTGAAAATCTTTGACATTTTTATTTTGAAAGTTTCTAGTATAAGTTATGTTTTATTAAATTACCACATTTTAAATTAATTTTTATAATTATAAGACAATATTTGAATTTTTTATTTAATATTTTTTGCATTTTTTCTCAATCCTGATCCTGGGATTTTATTGGGGATTTCGAGATGAACATAATCCCGAATTTGAATGGGATTTCGGGGTTTGGAATCAGCTTTCGGGATAGATTTCGGGATAGACCGATGCCAAATTTGAACGGGATTTCGGGGTTCGGGATCAGTTTTTCGGAAGGATCTACTTGGGACGATCCTGAAAATTGGCCGGGATCCCGACCCGTACAACTCTATTTTTCAGATTACCATATTTCTTCCAAAATAAGACCCCCAAGGTGTTTGAAAAAAATCATTCTGCTCATTTTTTTAAATTTCCTTATTTTTGAAGAGTACTTTAGCGAAATCCTTATTTTTTTGCTCTTTATTTCCTTATCTTGAAAATTTTTTGATACCACTGCTATTTTGGAAACCTTTATACAAATAGAAAAAATAAAATACCCTTCTTTACAAAAAAATTTCCCTATAAATTTGCCTTGGGAATTGCAATTTTACCCAGGCTAATTTAATCTTCCATTTTGTTCAATCAAATTGATAGATCAAAGTTCGTAACAGTATTCCTGTGATTGACTAAAATTTAATCCACCTTATGGACCAGACCAGTGGGTGTTGCTATGTCGTTTTCTAATGTGCTAGGGCGTTAAAAAAGTGCCAAATGCAAAGTCTTGGCCCAAAACTTTTTAAAAGACTTGCTAGGCCAAAAGTATAAAAAGCAAAAATATGCAGAATTTTATGCTCTTCTTCTGGTATTTTTACTTTTTCGAAACTCAGCCAAAACGATCGAAATATCACCTAAAAACCATATTTTTCGGTATTTCGGGAAAAATTCGAAATTTTGGCCGAATTTTAAGACTTGCTAGGCCGAAGTATAAAAAGTCATTGTGCAGAATTTTATGCTCTATCTTCTGACATTTTTAATTTTTCGAACGAACAAAAAGTTCGAAATTTTTGTGAAATACCCTATTTTTCGATATTTTGTTCGAAGTTCGAACTTTTTTTCAAATTTCGAAAAAATAAAATTACCAGAAGATAGAGAATAAAATTCTGCACAATGGCTTTTTATACCATCGATCAAGCAAGTCTAAAAAAATTTAAAAACTTTTTTTAACGCCCAATTTGGCACCGTTTTTTAACTTGATGAATTGTTTCAAAATGGACATTTTATAAAATACAGGGTGCGCCAAAAGTCTTGACCCTTTCATTTCTCTGTCCCTAACTTTTCATCGAGGAGAGCAATTCTTTATCACTTTTTTTTATTTTGTAGCCCAAACAATTCTCTATAAAATATAGTCTTTGAATGTTGGAAATAACTTTATCCAAATAGGGAAAAAGAGCCTCCAAAATATCAACCCTACTTGGATTCTCAAGGATGACTGTCTACCAAACCATCAAAAAATTCCAGTAAAAATTTTTCAAGAGAAAAAAATTAAATTATATGTATAGGGAGCATGGCACATTAGAGTACTTCAAAAATGAGCGAAAGATCTAGGTCGGCCAGGACCAAACGTAACCGTTACAGGTTCAGGAAGCGAGTGGACAGCAAACCTCGGGTCTCCATGAGAATAGTCGGACGCGCGACCGGATTAAAAAGAAATCAATCTGACTAAGGGTCAAAAATGAGCTATATATCGGGCTCTATAGACCCTAAAAAATTCAGCTTAACTTGCGGATCAAATAAAGAATTTTGACCCCAAAGATAGCGATTGCTCCTCCAGCGGCACGCAGGTACCCCCATCCTTCTCCCTAACGAAAATTTCTCACAATCGAAGCCTATCCATAATCATCAAAATGACATAGTGGGGATAGAAAAACCTGCTCTTTCTGATCGTATTATCAGATTTCAAAAAGTACCTATAAATTATGGTTTGGGCTGGAATTTCACAATGGGCAGAAAAACGCTGATTTTTGGGTGCCTAGGGGCCCAAATCAACAAAATTTCTCATAAAAGGGAAAATCTCCGTGGCATTTTGAAACCTCGTTCTATGGACTACTTTTTGGCCCCAAGAGAGAATTTTCCAACAGGACTCTGCAATAGCCCACAGGGCTCGCGAAGTTCAGGCCTGGTATCGGGCCCATCTGCCCAGGTTTATCACAGCCCAAGAATGGCCCCCTTATTCTCCCGATCTGAACCCGATGGATTATTCCATCTGGGTCATTTTGGAGGCCAAGGCCTGTGCTACTCCTAGATAAAAATTTGAAGTCGCTCAAGCAGGCCCTTCTTAGAGAATGGGACAAAATTCCGGTCCAAGAGCTGCGTGCCATCGTCGAAAATTTTTCCACACGACTTCGACTCTGTATCCGAGCTAAGGGCATTTTGAATCTTAATGCTTGTATTTGTACCCTATGTAGTTATGCATCTTTTGTCATTATTTGATTGTAATTTGCTCAAGTAATAAAAAAGTTATTTAATTTTTACTGAGGGTCAAGACTTTTGGCGCACNTGTTTTTGACCATTTCCGGATGAACGAAAAATGTTGAAACTTTCAGAATGTGTTTGTAGGTAGACCGCCAAGCTAATGTTTTAGAATATTTTCTCAATTGTATCTAAAAAGTCGTAATGTTTGGCAAATGTTTGACTTCCGGATTCAAGGATCGGCTGCAACATATATTTTATTTTTCACCTACATTCCGTCCTTTTATCATTGCATTTGTCCGTGTAACAGACTATTCTCGATTCATTCATGTAAACTTTTTCCTGCCATTTATGTTCCTTCACGCATTTTGGATCAACTTCGTAGTCGCCGTCATAGCATCCGCGACGACGAGTTATGCAGGGTAAACCTAAAAAAGGACGGAATGCCATCGAACTTTCCTCTCATTTTTAATAAAGATCGAGCTGTGCTTGGTCGTTACCGTTAAAAGTTCGAAATTTTCTCAAAATACCGAAAAATCCAGTTTTTAGGGGATATTTCGAAGTTTTTGGCCGAATTTCGAAAAAATAAAAATACCATTCGAATCAACATAAATTCTGAACAATTTTGCCCTTTATACTTTTTGTCTAACAAGTCTAACAAAAAAGTTTTAGGCCAGACTGGAACATGTGGCGGTTTTTTAACGTCCCCGCACCGATCGACCAATAATAAGTATCGAACGGTGCTAGGACGTTAAATAAAAAACCGCCACATGTTCCGGTCTGGCCGAAAACTTTTTTGTTAGACTTGTAAGACAAAAAGTATAAAGGGCAAAATTGTTCAGAATTTTATGCTGATTCGAATGGTATTTTTTATTTTTCGAAATTCGGCCAAAAAGTTCGAAATTTTGTCGAAATAACGAAAATACGGTTTTTAGGGTTTATTTCGAACTTTTTGGCCGAATTTCGGAAATTTTTTTATACCATTCGAATCAGCATAAAATTCTGAACAATTTTGCCATTTATACTTTTTGTCTTACAAGTCTAACAAAAAAATTTTCGGCCAGACCGGAACAAGTGGCGGTTTTTTATTTAACGCCCACATGTGGCGGTTTTTTATTTAACGTCCTAGCACCTATCGAACTTCATGAAGTGCATCATGAGTTGTTCGTTCTAAAAAACAGACCATTTCACATTGAATGGAAGTGGCGAAACTTACTGGATTAAGGGATGCCGGTGGTCCCGATAGGGGCCGCCGGAGAAATTTTTGAGAATTTTGGCCTGTTTCTTTAGAAAAAATGGTCAATTTTTTCCATTAAATTAAAAACCAAAACTAGGAACATGCCTACAACAATGACATTTTTGCTGACTTAAACTTTAAAGAGTTCTCGATAAGAGTTGCCGGAAAAATTTAAAGAACTAATAAGCCTTTTTTTAAAAATAATCAATTTAAAAGCAGTTTTTAATTGGAGAAAAAAATTATTGAAAAAGGATTATTGGTAGCTCCTATCGGAGAAAAAAAAATTGATAATTAGACCATCTTTCATAAGAAAATTGCTAATTTTAAGACTCAAAGTGGGGTCGTACTTTTTTACTCTAATACGATTACGAGTTCGAAGTATAACAAAAAAAA
>LDKF01000083.1:165177-176600 GCA_001026735.1 Rotylenchulus reniformis | reverse complement strand
CTTTTCTCCCCTCCTTACCCCCTCCCCCAAGCCAAAATTTAAAACCAAACAGACAAGGGGAGGGAATTCCCCCCTCCCCCTAGACAGTGGCGTAGCCAAGGGCCTTTGAACACTTCTTAATTTTTCTTTTCCCCTACATTCTGAAAAAATTTAATCTTTCGAATTTCGCTGGGAAATCTTTTTCGTTACCAAACAATCTTTGATTTTTCCCCCTATAATAGAGCAAAGCGTCGACTCGCTTTATCCTTTTTTTGTGAAGCATGCCCGCCGTGTGTTTCCGCATTTGGAATGTTTTAGAGAATTGCAAACCATTTCTGATCTCACGCAACCCCATAATTGGTATCCATTGGCCAGAGAAATTCACCGCAAAATTATATTCCATGCAGGTAAATTTTTGAACAAATATTCAATTTAAGATCTAGTAAATAGTTAACAATAAAAATTGATAATTAAAATTTTGATTTTATTTTTTAGGACCAACAAATAGCGGCAAAACCTACGAGGCATTGGAATTTTTTAAAAAGGCTAAAACAGGAGTGTACTGTGGTCCATTGCGATTATTGGCATTTGAAGTATACACTAAAGTGAACGAAGCAGGTACCACAATAAAAGAAATTTGAATATTATTTTATAAATTAAATGATTGCTAGGGATACCTTGCGATATGATCACGGGCGAAAATCGTCTCTACGCTCATGACGCAGATAATCCGGCCGATCATCTTGCAGTTACCGTGGAAATGGTCTCACCTGAGCACCGGAGAGAGATTTGTGTGATCGACGAGATCCAAATGCTCAGGGATCCCCTCAGAGGCGCTGCATGGACTCGAGCACTGCTCGGAGCACCAACGGATGAAGTGTGTTTTTTAATGATAATTTATTTAAAATATTTTATTTTAAAGGTACATCTTTGTGGTGAGGAAGCAGCCTATGACATAATTTGTCGTCTATTGGATCCCATCGGGGAACACGTGGACATTCGACGATATGAGCGAAAAGGGGATCTGAACATAATCAGCACCCATGGACTTAGAGATTTAAGCAATATTCAGGTGCGGGTGGGGACCTTTTTAATTTAAATGGTGAATCTGGTTAAGGATGGAGATTGTATAATACACTTCAACAAAAAGGGAATCCTTCAAATGGCGCGTGAACTGAAAAATAACCAAAAGCGCGAATGTGCAATTGTTTTCGGCGATTTGCCGCCTGAAACAAAACGCGAGCAAGTCAAACGGTTTAATGACCCGAGTGATCCATGCAAAGTATTGCTGGCCACAGATGCCATTGGGATGGGAATGAACCTGAACATAAAAAGGTACTTTTACCAATAGTCTATCTTTCTCAATACTGAAATAAATAATCCTTCGGTTGAAGAGTGGTTTTCACATCCTTGAAAACGAAAACCGACAAATTGCTCCCCGCTTTTTTTGTTAAACAAATTGCTGGTCGAGCAGGCAGGTTTGCTTCAGCATATTGCACTGGAGAGGTGAGTTATCGGGAAAAATAGAGATTTTGTTGTTAATTGTTTTAACGTATTTTGGTTAGGCATTAGCATTGAAGGATGAAGATGCTGCTGTTCTTAAGAAATTGATGGATGAACCCATTCCTCCAATTGATCAGGCTGGGATTGCGCCCACTTTTGACCAAATTGAAGTCAATTAATTTTACCTTTTTTATAATTGAAATTCATACATTACTAGTATATGCTGATTTCAGATGTTCTCCTTTCATCTCCCCCAATACTCGCTCATTCAACTCCTCGACATTTTCACGTCAATTTGTACAGTCAGTGGCGACTTCTTTGTGTGTTACGGTGAAAAGATTCGGGAACTTGCATTGCTCATCGAGCATATTCCACTCTCACTTCGCGTTAGTCGGATTTTTATTTGAGATTATACAATTTTATTATTTTCCTTTAGGAACGTTATGTATTTTGCCATTGCCCCATCGGTTCCGGGATGAATCCCTTTCTTAACTCATCCTATGTGAAGATGATTAGACGATATTCCGAAGGAAATGCAATAACAATCGGTTGGATCCGGATGCTGGTTTCTCCTGAATTAAAAATTGCCAATTCAATCGAAGCGCTGAACAGATTGGTCGAGGTCTACGAATTTCTGGGCGCTTATCTATGGCTGAGCTATCGTTTCGAGGTATTTAGGATATTATCGAATCAATCTATAGATTGAGCAATAATATCAAAAATAGGACCAAGCTTATTAGTTGGAACATACAATTATTAAATAATCTGATTTTAATTTTATCCTTAAACTAAATTTATAATTCTTGAAATACAATCCTTAGTCAATTAATTTTATTCAAAGGAGCATTTTCCACATCGGGATGAAGTGAGATCATTGCAAAGTGAGTGTGGAGAGTTGATCCAAGAAAGTTTGCAAAAAATGGTGTTGAATGCGCCATCCGAAACTGAGGGAAGAGAAAGAACAGCAAGAAGGCATTCGGAGGAGGAAGAGGGAGTGTTCGAGCAATTGAGCGGTGCGCGGAGAAAAGCCAAAGAACCGAGGGCAACCGAAAACCCATTGCAGAAGGATGGGTTCCAGGAACAATTCAACGCGATCATTGCCAAAATACGGAAACAGAGGAAAACACTCAATAGTCAATAATTACACATTGAATGTTTGTTATATTACCTGGTACATTTATACTGCGGTCGCTGGTGCAAGATCAATTTAAATCCATTTTTTGGGTCGGAGAACTTTGAAACGAACAGTACAGTTTGAATTATAACTCGGTTCAAATGAAACTTAGAGAAATGAATTTGGTATAAAAAATAGAGCTAAATATTAGCTACAAAATCAGCCTAAGCCCATCCGAATTGGCCTAGTCTAAAAAAAGTTATGGCCAAAATGATCACTAGTATCGGCCAATTCACAAAAAATATCGGCACGAGTGATCATTTTGGCCATAACTTTTTTTAGACTAGGCCAATTCGATATGCTTGGGCTTATTTTGTAGCTAATAATTAGCTCTATTTTTCCATACCAAATTCATTTCTCTAGGTTTCATTTGAACCGAGTTATAATCCAAACTGTACTTTTCGTTTCAAAGTTCTATTCCGACCCCAAAAATGGATTTAAATTGATCTTGCTCCAGCGACCGCAGTATACTCATTTTTTATTGTTATAAAGAGATGAATAGTAAAACTAAAACATAAATAATCCTCTCAAACAGTGCACATCTGTTTGGCAGTATGACCAAATACTAATACCTATCTAACCATAAATAATAAAATTATGCAAAAATTATTTTTCTATGGAATGGACTATAAGGAACAACAAATGCAGGAAATTGAGGCTTTAGAGGTTGGTGGTTGGTCGAAAAGTATATTTGATAAAATTTTGTTTTTACTAGTCAATGTATAGCGCAGATGAACTGAGGATTCTTTGCAGGGAATTTGCGGACATTCGCGTAGAGTTGGACATCAGGCCAGATATAGTGGGTTATGTTTTTAAAAACCCAGATCTAAAAAACTGGAAACCCGAGTTTTCGATTGATACTGGGTTTTCTCATAGCGACAAAAGCACTTGGCAAAGTGTCTCGAAGCCAATCTTAGAAAGATGGGAAATTAAAAGTTGAGGGATGATTCCAAAGCGCCCAAAAAGGTGTGCGAGGAATTTAGGTTGTTATCAAAAAGCCCAGGATCAATCGATAAACCCAGATTCCGATCTCTAATTTCCAATAAATCAGTTTAATAAAAACAACAGACTTGTGATGAATTAATTTTTCATTTTGTATTGTGGTCGCGATTCGATTTTTCTAATTGAACTATCAATTAAGGCGGAGTTCGACGCAGTTTCCGGCTCCGAGCTCATCACACTCCGCGCAACCTTACCGCCAGACTACCCATCTTGTCCGCCACTGATAGAATTGCCCAATTTGTACACCGAAGATCTCACACCGTTTTGGCAGGAATCCCTGCCAAAATTGGAAAGGAAATTGGAGACAACGGCAGAAGAGAACCTGGGGATGCCCATGCTATTCACACTGATCAGCACAGTCCAGGCACACCATTTCTTTTTAAAAGCAATGCACATTCTATTTGCTAAATACTGCAGGACTTTGTAATTCAAATGGCAGAGGATCACCTTAAAAATAAGGACAAGCTAGAACAGGAGAGAGCAGAGCGAGCCGAGCGAGAGGAAAGGGCTCGATTCGAAGTTAAGATCTACCAAATTCATAGAAGCGGATACCATACATTTTATAGGGGGTGGGTCGGCAGATCCTCTTGCGAACGGTGCACTTGGTTTCACCTCCGCGCTAGAAAAATGATCATAACTTTTTTCAGGTAAAACCTAAAGAAGTGAGTTTCGTGTCAAAAGATAGCCCTAAAAGTCTGCTATAAACTTGCAGAAAGAATTATCCGGTTTGTCCAAACAAAAAGTTATGGTCAGACCACTGGCCAAAACCACGATTTTATGGCTTAACTTGGCCATAACATTTTTTCTAGTTGGCCAAACCGCATAATTCTTTCTGCAATTTTATAGCAGACATTTAGGGCTATCTTTTGACATCAAACTCACTTCTCTGTTTTACCTGAAAAAAGTTATGATCATTGTTCTTTTTTTGGGGTGAAACCAGCTGCTCCGGTCNAAAATGTATGGCGGATATACGTGATAATAAATTTTAACATGAAATTTGAGATTATTTAATGCCTTCGAACCTTTTATCTAAAAAAAGTTATGATCATTGTTCTTCTCAATATTTTACAGGAACTCGAGTAACCGTAGAGTCATTTAACCAGTGGAACAAGGCATTTATGGAAGAGATAAGGGCAAAGAAGTCGCGTGAACTGAAGGACCAAGAGAACCAATTGGCTAACAGGCTCACAGGGAAAAAGTTATTCTTGGCAGACCAATCCCTCAACATTTCCGACTTGCAATTCCTTGATGCTAATGTGAAGGACGGTGAAAGAGCAGTTGAAATTGACCAGTCGCTTTTTGAGGTTCTCGAATAGAATATACACAAAAATTTGTTTTTATTTTTGTTTTAAGGACGAACTCGATCTGGACAGTGATGTTGAGGAGGGATCGGAGGAAGAAAAAACCAATTGATATTTGAAAATTTAAGCGGGATAATTTTTATTAAACTTTATTGTTAATATTATAAGTGAATTTTAAAAATTTGAAGCAAATTCAGATCGTATCGGCTTGATTACAATAACGAATTGTATGGTTGATTAGTTCTGCGCGCAATAAGAACACCGCATCATCAAGCTCATAAAAAGCACGAGCCAAATCCCCCTCGCATAGATATGGTAACTAATGAAAAAATCTGGGCGATGATTTACCAATGAAGATAGTTTGAACCTTCGTCCATCGGATAACTTCAAAACCCGCCGGCTTTAACACGTTTTGGATCATCGTATTAGCTTGAGCTTCAAATGTCGACCCGTTTGTAGAAAGCAATGATCCTTAATTTTTTATAATTAATAAAAAATTGTAATTAGATAGTACCCGGATAATTGCCAGCACCAGCGATGTCATTGAACTCAACGTATTGTTGAATTGGCAGCACCACGGAGAGCAGAACCGGACAGTTGTGTTCTACTGCCAATTCGTGCAAATGGCTAAGCAGATTATCGGGATTCTATAATTGAAAAAAGACTATTAGTAAAATCTAAAGTAAAGCGAAAACGACCAAATATACTAAACTGGTGTCGATCGAGGAGATTGAGTGCCGAAATAAGTTCGTAAGGCCCACTCTGTTGCCATTTATCTGGCGAAATTACGGTGAATCCCCTTCGAGATAAACGCCATTCCATAATCTGCCAAGTGAGAACAAATAGGTAGAGATCTAGAGATTCACAATATTGGGGCTAGGAGAAAAAGAGAATCTCGATCGCAAGGAGAAGGTGTGCCGAGATAAGCTTTTTTTATCATGGCCTGGTTAAATCAGTCGATTTATAACGAAATTTCTTCAAAAACAATCCACTAAAATATTTTCTTAAGAAATATGACTATTTTTAAGGACTACCTATATATTTTTTTGCTATTTTTAGTAGTTAGATTGGTAAAACACTGTAAGAAAATCGTTTTTTATAGTTGAAAATTTATGGTAAAATTTGTCAGCAAAGTGCTTTTGATTTTGATTATTATGAAGCACAAACAATACCTTTGACGCCTCAGCAACAAACACATCGTTAAAGAATTGGCCGAGAATATGGGTGACCGCGCCGTCTCCAGCACCAATATCGAGCAGTCGACGTCCAATCGGGGACCAATCGTCCGGCAGCGCGAGAAGAGCCTTGAGATGGGCATGGGAGAAGATGAACATGCTGCCCCTGAACGAGTAAATGCGAAGTTCAAAGTTGTCTTTGTGAAATTAAATTATGTAAACGAAATTTAAATTTATTATGCAATGAGTTTATCCCTTTTTGGTTATTGAACCCTATTTTGTGGCTTTCCATCCTCTTTTGACAATTGTTCCTAAAATAGATATTTTAATTGTTTGTTTTTCTTTTTTTTCGATCATGGCGTGGAATCCTCAATTTTTATTATGTGAAGTAAAATGTGTGAGATTAATTTTGCTAGATTGTGTTCAGTGTTGTTAAAATCAGAAATTTTCGCTCCGACTCCGGGCTCCGGCTCCGGGAAAATCTTGCTCCGACTCCGATTTGACTCCGGCTCCAAAAAATTTTAAAATTTTTAATGCATCCAAAAATTTCGAAAAAAATAAAACATTTTTCACAAAATGCTACAAAATTTTCATAAAAGAATTTTTTCACAAAAACTCAAAGAATTTCCACAGAATTTTTTCCTAAAATTTTAAAAAAGCCAATAAAATTCAAAAAGTCACAAATTTTACAAAAATTTTCAAAAAAAACGCAAAAAATTTTCAAAAAATTTTCAAGTCAAAATTTTCGCAAAAAAATAAAACTTTTCACAGCCCAAGGCTTTATTATCAAAAGCAAAAATTATCCGATGTTTTTTTCATCTGAACCTTTCGGTGTTTCGTATTTGTACGGCGTTTCGTAGTTCATAGACTGCTCTCCGTTCTCCCTCCGTGTATGCGGGAGAGAAAAAAACATAGAGGAAGAGAAATAGTGTGCATTTTTTGCATTTTTCCGCCCAAAAATACATTTTCTCCCTCTTTTTTCTCAAAAATTTACCTGCACCACCATGACGTTCCCGGAGTCAGAGCTTTTCCAAAAAAAATTTCGCTCCGACTCCGGGCTCCGGCTCCGAAAAAAATTTTGCTCCGACTCCGACTCCGGGCTCCGGCATTTTCAAAAAATCGCTCCGGCTCCGACTCCGGAGTCGGAGCTTTTAACAACACTGATTGTGTTTGGAAAGAATAGCTATATTCCCATAGTTCCCTTTAAAGTAATTTCACATCGAATTCCGCGGCTATTTTTTCTATAATTCACTTGCCAAAGAATGAAAGTTGAAGAAATTTTCAAAAAAAAACATTCACATAAATCAAACTTGCCTGCCGAGTAACCCGTTGATGCTGGTCTTAGTGAGAAAGAAGGAGAGCAATGAAATGAAAAGTGAATAATAGACCTTAATCAAAATTATAAAAGACCAATCTTATTGTTAGGAAAGTGCCTAAGTCTAAACTACCTGAAGACACACACTGTTGCTGACAATGAGTGAATTATCCAAAAAGTCCTTAGTTTCTTGGTCCAATTGGAGAGGCATAAAGCGTTCATGAAGTTCCGGATCGAGTAGTTCTTTTGCCACTGCGTACCACTGACACCCTGATTTTTTAAGAATATTAAATGATCAAGAGTCTGGAACAACTTATTTATTATTGTTCACCCACTTTGTTCTGACGCCGAAATAAGAGTCCGATCGGACGCATCTTTCTCCATCAGAAGACGCACTAAGGATTTTCTTCGCCACATCTGCAAAAAACTAAGGAAATGCAAAAAATAATAATAATAAAAATGAGTCATGAAAACCGATGCAAAAGCTTTGGCCATTTTATTATGTAATCATTTAGTAAATATATAATATCACATTATGTAATGTCAATTTGGGGTATCGAAAATGTAATGTCCGCCACTTTGACCACCGGCACCACTGAGTCGCTGCAACATTCGAAGGGAAGATGATGTTGTTGCGGCTGCTTTCTGCCCCCAACAGATCCTTTGAGCATTTGCTGTCGTTCATTTTGTCGCACAATTTTCCTCAATGCTCGATTCCACTCGGCTTTCTAAACAGAGAAAATCACACTAATTTATCATTTCTCGGTTTCACATGGTTTTCCGCAAGTGCATGTGCCTCCATCACGTGTCTGTTCTTTGTCGTGTTGGCCAAATAGGTGAACCTTTGCTGCACTTGGGTAAGTGATGGGTGATTATGCACTTTCCGAGTGGAAGACGACGATTCTTCCATGAACAATCCGGGATCGTAACATTCCGAATCCCGCAGCATTGATACTGGTAAGGGGGAACAATGGTTGGTATTGGTATGGTAAGACATCCCTCTATATCCCACCGATTGTCATGAAATTACGACGCTTTTCGGTCCGTTCCCCCTCAACTTTATGTTGCCGTAAGGATTCCTTCGCTTTGGCCAGCTCTCGCTGGGCCATTTTCTGTATCCGTTCTCTATCAAGTCGATGTGCCTCCGTCATTTGTTGGCTTCGCTTGGCCTGTTCTGTGTATAGTTTTTGAAGTGATTCTGGCCAATTCTTTGTCAATGCACCCTTAAAAAATAATAAAAATAATTATGATATAAAAAAACTGAAGTTCTCTATGACCTCGTAACAATTGTCCGGATTTGCATCACGACCAGGTTCCGGCTGTGAATCCAGACTAGCTTGTTCCACCTGTTCAGTGACCAATTCCAGATGCGCCTTGTACTGTCGAATCCATTTATCTCGAATCAAAAAAAAAACAAAAATTCAATTCATCCTCTTATAGCCTTACGTACATAAAAAGGATGGGGAAAGGGTGAGAAAGAGGATAAGGGTTAAAGGGGGCCCCGCCTCTCATTCCCCCGTTAGCAAATCCTAGATACGGGCCTGGCAATGGAGTATGCCCCCCAGAATAAAACTAAAAGAACAATAATCTAAATGTTCGAAAAATTCGAAAAAAAAGAATGAGAAAATAAAAATTTGTTAATGGGGTTTGCGCTGATTATACGAAAAAGTGGCTCTAGAGGAATATCCTCATGCCAAGTTCTAGGTGTCCCTGGCCTGATACTCCTCTGATCCCGTGCAAAACTGACCCCCCTCTTCATGTCATGTACGCTTCTCTCACCATTGCTTCGAATGCAACACTCTGTTCCAGACTGTTTTTGGATAAAATCGAGGCGGCTACAGATTGTTGCTGGGCTCCCCCCGTCTTCTCCGTCGTCGCCGCTCCCCCCACATTGGCTCCCCCCTCAGCCGTCTTCGCGCTTTGCTGCGAGTCCTCGCTTCGGAGTTCGTCTTCTGCCGCATTTGCCTGTCCCATTCCCGCGCTTTCCTCGGCTTCTTCCGCGTTACTGCTCACTGCATCTTCCTCCTCCAACAGACCTACACTTTCGCCTGGTCGATAGCGCCGTTTACGTCCTGAACTTCCTCCTTCCGGATCATCGCCAAATCCTATTTGGCGAACTCGACTCCTGAACTTTAACTCTGAATACCATCTTATGTTTGAAATATTTAAATTTATTTATAATATGTTTTCAAAATACTTTTGCAACCTTGTCACTCGTTGCAAGTCGTCTTTTCTTGGCCCGATTCTTCGTCCACCCACACGACCACCTCGATTTCGTCGTTGTTGAGGAGAAATTTGCACACCACTACCACCCTCGGCGCCTTCCTCACTTGGAGTTTTCAACAATGAGATGCGCAATGGAGGGACCCAAAATGTCAATTAAAATTGGCATTTAATATGAATTTCGGTTACTTTTTTCTGTTCCTGGACGAGTACTGAAGTTGAAGTGTTTGCGCGTCCCCGTTGACTGCGTGCACCTTCCTCCTCCTCATTTGTGCGTTTTTGCTCGTCTTCTTCATCCTCCTTCACGAGTTCACTCGCTCCATCATCCTCTTCCTCCACCTCGTCACATTTCTCTTCCATTTCTTCACTCGCATTATCCGTTGCCAATTCATTTTCAAGATTTTTTCGATTTTGGTTCTGTGATGACACTGATAATGTCGTTCCGATTGAATCGATTATGTTCGAATCAGCTGCTGCGGCCAACAATTTCTTCGCTAAAATCGCAGTTTTGATCCGTTTTTGAGGAGGTTGTTGACTGTCAATCCCTATAATTAAATTTTTAGTGATTTTAAAAATTGATCCACTGATATTTGGACCTATGTTTGGAATAATGGCAGATGCATTTTTAGGAAGCAATAGAGTTGAGGTAGAAGGGAAGAATCCGGTGCCATCTGCATCTTCTGGGCTGCTATGGAATTCATAAACATCGCCAGAGCCTGGCAAAGCAGATGTTGGGTTGAGTTTCAATTGTAATGTGGATCCGGTTCCGGTGGAAGCTGGCGTGCCGCTTCTGCTGAGAAATCAAATTATGTGAAAAAGGCTAAATTTATTTATAGTTTATTTTTACCCTGGATAGGATGTGGGAGAAGAGCGTTGATCAACAGAGACCAAATTGGTGTAAATTGGAACTTTGGGACTTGAAGTGTCATTTGAGGCGATGCATGATCCTGATGGATGATCAGTTGTTGTATTATTCGCCAAAGGAGTAGCAAAATTCTCGGTGTCATTACTCGAGGCTGCAGTTCCTCCGTCTTCCATTTTCTATAAAATGAAAATAGCCACTCGTGAGAAACGATTTGATTTGAATAAGGGATTTTTGAAACGAACATTTATTATGAATTTTATGGTAAAAAAGGGTCATCGGTTTTTAAATAAATTATTTATCGCAGCACAGCGTTTCACCGCAGGGCCGGCGCCAGAAAAGTTTGGGGGGCACAATCGAAAATTTTTGAAAATAAATGCATTTTTCTTAAGAAATTTTCAAAAAATTTCAATTTTCTCTTAAAATTTTTCGAGTTTGGGGGGGGGCACGTGCCCCCCTTTCCCCCCCTGGCGCCGGGTCTGTTTCACCGGCACATAGCCTGTCAATTCCTACACAAAATCTTTCGAGCCCGATTTGTATAAAAACATTTACAACTTCTTTAATTTTACATGTTAAATTAAAATAGAGATTTTTTCCCATCATTTAACGGATGTAATAAAAGATTGAGTTGAAAAAATGGATTTTATGAAGTAAATTTTAATCAATTTGGCGATTTGCTAGTTGACAGCTGAAACGCTGTGTCGCAGTACATGCTTTCGTGTCATAAAATCCTTTCGACAGAAAAATTTTCAAATTCTCAGCGTTTTTTACGCGGATTTTATATAAAATTATTTTTATATAATGGAGGCCATACCTACCATACCAGCAAGGTGCCAAATTTGGTAATTTGGTTTGGGTCCCCTTTTTGCCCTCCAAATTTTTCAAAAAA
>LDKF01000083.1:129672-165077 GCA_001026735.1 Rotylenchulus reniformis | reverse complement strand
GGGGGGGGGGACCGAACCAGTCAGTCATTGATCTGAAAATGAAAATACTTGTTGAACTCGGAGAAATAGCCGGGGAACTGGCAGTGCGGGCACTGGGCAAAGTCCCCCTTGGCGATGTGTCGGCCCTTTTGCGTTTTGGGGTACTGTAGTGAAGCGAACAAGGATTGGGATTACCGTCAGGATGCAGAAGGGAATGGAGGCCTGGCAGTTGGCACAGCCGAGGACGAACTCCCTGACCGCATTGTCGCAGAAAGGACATGGCGCAGTTCGCTCCTCCGCGTCAATTGCATTTTGTCCAAATTTTCTGAAAATTTGGGGAGAGAAGGGACGGATTTATTTGGACTGACTCATGAGTCACCCATTCTTCACCTGACTACCAATTCGATCTTCTTTTTGTACTTTTCGTCAATTTTCTGCCGATGTTCCGGTTGCATCAGTTGGGAGGCGAATTTGAATGCGGAAGCCCTGAGGCCGGCTGAAAATGGGGCAGAACCAGATCAGAGAGATCAAGTGGGGAGTTGAGTACCCTTGGTGCAGGAGATCACGGTGCTGGTCAGAATCTGGACGGAATCTGAGGGGACCAAAGATCAACTGATGAGCAAGGTGGGCAGACAAAGACAAACGGACGGGCAGGGAAAAGGCCCAAGTTGGCGGCAACCCGGCACAGCAGGTGGGCCCCGGTGTAGTGGTCGCCCCGCTTCAGCACCGCCTTGACCAGGTTGTAGCTGTGCAGCAGCATCAGAGTGCTGGCCATGTCCGCGGGGACCCGGATGCGCTGCTGGCGAAGGGTTTGGCAGGTCCCTGGGAAGGGAATGGAGCAGAGATCGGAATCGGAATAGACCCCCGCCGGAATCCCTTCCGGATAACCATGGGCACTGTGCACAGTTTACCCCCTGTGAATTTCACTTTTCATTTTCCCCCGATTAATTTTTCAATGGCATCTTTACTTGTTCGATTTGTTACATTGTCTAATGATATAAGTATTAAAATTTTAAAAATTAAAATCATAGATTGGTGAAATCATACGAGGACCCCCAGCAACACTTCTTTAGAAAAAAAATTTCAGATGGGTAAACCGCACAAGATCATTTCGTGTCCATCAAAAGGAATTGCTGCTTAATAATTCTATGGATTCTTCCTGGGAGCCAAACACAAATCTATGGCAACAAAACGACAGAGACAACGGCAAAGGCCAAATCGAATTTGGTCGTTTGGCAAATGTGAGTTAATTTGCCTACAAACAACAAATATTTGTCGCTCGGAATTGTAATTGGCCCCTGACCAACAGACCAAAAAGCAGATCATGCGCTGTTTTGTAGAATCCCCGCTGTTGGTGTTCCTGGGCGATGATCAGCGCCGTCTTGGCGCCCTCCTTGTACATCTTCAGCTGGACATACAATTGGAACAGGAACTTGGCATCCTTGAACGGGGCGGGGATCATCCCCGATCAGAATCCGCTCCAATCACCGAACCTTCGGTGCCCCGGCGCTTTCCTTCCGCTCGCCCATCAGATGCGCAATCAACTCGTCCACCAGTGCCCGGTCACCCGACTCGGCCACAAAATCCACGGCGAGTCCCAGAGCTTCCTCCTCCCGTTGCTGATCACAGCTGATCAGCAGCGAAAATGCCTGGACAAATCGGAGAATCAGAGAGATGATCTGCTGATGGAGTCCCGATCAGACCAGCTCAACCTTCCTGTACTGCTTGGCCATTCCAGCGAATTTGCCCCCGTTCAGGACGTCCCCCTCGGTCTGGAAGTGTTCCGCCAAATGCGCAAAATGTCCCTGGGCTGCTGGGTTTTTGCCTTCTCCACACAAATTTGTCTCCAGGGCCCGGGCATACGCTCTGATCTGGCCACTGCCCTTGGCCAGATCAAAAGCTTCTTGATAGCAATGGGACAGCACCAGGAACTCGATGGCCGCATCGTATTGGCCCAGATCGGAGAAATAGCTGAGGGGATCAATGAATGATCAGAGGGATCAAGGAAGGGGCATCGAGGGAGGGGACGAATGGTCGGGACATTAATTAGCTGATCAACGCCCAGCTGCCCCTTCCTCACCCGGCCACCATCTTCGATCCCTCCACGCTTTTGCTCTCCTGGGCCAGCTTTACCGCTTCGCTTGCCCGGTTCAGGTGCCGCAGCAACAATCGGATCTGGTTCTCGCTGTCCTGGGCCCTCATGTATGCCTTCAGAATGGGTGCCAAAGTGGTTATTGGCTTCTTGGGCTTCCCACTTTCCAATCATCCCGACTTACTCGTTCCGTCCCGGATCTGATTCGTCTCTCCCCATTATTCCTCAAATGTGATCAGCCCAACTCTGGCTTGCCCACCCTCCTCCCTCTTTTACAATATTTATTTTTTTTAATTTCCCTCGATTTGGTCCCCAGTACCCAACTCTCATCCGATCTGATCTGGCTTTCCTCTCCACCCCAACTCACTTTGTACGCCCTCTCATAGTTCTTGTCCTTCTCCAGCATCTTTCCGTACTGACTGAGCAGCTTCGGTGATCTGACCAGCTCCATCAGTTTGTGCACCTTCAGCCTGCAAAAATGCCATTCATTTTGGCCATTCAACTCCAACTCCACAGATTCCGGCTCTTCAAGAAGGCAGCCTGAGAAATTTGTTTTTTCCTCCAAATAATCAAAAAATTTTGTTCAAACCGCGGCTCGGTCGTAGAACTGGCCGGCCTCGTACACACTTCCGGCCTCGTCGAATTGCTATGGCCAAGGGTTGTTTTGTGTCCCCTTGAGATTCAAATGCAAACCCGGAGCTGTTCCAGCACAATGCCACAGTCCCTCTTGGCCAGCCGACTGGGCAATTGCAATGCAATGTCCACACCCCTGGGGGAAGAAAGCACAGATCGGGTCCGATCGACCGATCCTTCCATCGCTTCTTTCCTTTTCCCTTCCCTTACCTTTTCAGGTCCCCCATGTGCAGTGCCATCCTGGCCAATCTGAATTGGTGTCATTCTTTCTTTGATGCCTTTGATCCTTTCGTCCTTCCCCTCTTCCGATCTGTCCTTCCCCGATTTCTTACCTTTCCACGATTCTTTGCTCAATCTCTCCATCCTCGATTCTTTGACTTACCCGATTCTTTGTCCACCCCGACCTGTCCATCCCCGATTCCTTGTCCCCCCCCCCGATCTGTCCATCCCCGATTCTTTGCCCACCCCGCTTCGTCCCTTACCCCGACTTGCACACCCAATTGTGCTCCTCCTCCTTCTCCTCAGCTTCGCCTCCGATCACCCCCGCTCTCTCGCCGATCAATGCCTCCTCATAGTATCGCATTGCCTCTCCGTACTGGCCCATGAACTCCAACTGGATTGCGTACTCCTTGGCAATGGCGGGCAACTCTTCCGGCGCCACCGTCCTCGCCAGTTCCAGCGCCCGCTCCCAGTGCTGCACATCCCGGCGCATCTTTAGGATCGACAAAGATCAATCAATCAAAGATCTGATTGGGATCGGTTTATCTTTTATGTTATCCGGAGTTTTCCTACAAATTGATCCATGGAAAAGGCCAATAATAATGAGGAATTGTCGGTGGATGGACCAAAGTGTTGGATCTGATCGGATCAACCAATCCATGCTCTCTCTCCCTCCCTCTCTCTCTCGCTCTCCCACTCTCTCTCTCTCTCTCTCTCTGATTACCTCCAGTGCCCTTTTGGGCTCGGCTGAGCTGGAGAACAGCGAGTCCGCCTCGTCAAAGTTGCCGAGCAGAGCGGCCACGTGTCCGCTGAGCAGCTGTTGGTCTTCGATGTGCAACAATTCCTCCAGGGCCCAGACCATGGCCACGTCGCCGAGATGGCGGAAGATCCGCACGGCTGAGGGAGGCGAAGGGAAAGGGGTGGAAGTACTCTGGTCGAACTCCTTGGGGCGGAGGAGGGCAACAGGAAATTGGAGAGAGAAGGAATATGGACGAGAAAGTCGGCCGGAATTTTTTTTGTATCAGAATCGGCATTCTTAAAGAGTGTCTGAAAACCGTAAACTGCCTACCCAGCTCGATGTTGTTGTCGGTCATGGCGCTGTTCCCAAACTTCTTCCACTCCACCGGGTCCTTCAGATCTGAATCATCGCAATCTCTTCCCTTCCGTTCACTTTCCTCCCCGCCCAATTTCTTTGCCTTCACAAATTTTCCACGCATTTCGCCACCGTCGAAGCACCAGCGACTGTTGGAGCAGTTCCTTCAGCTGAATTTGCCCGCAATTGTACTTTTTGCTGTTTGTGCTCTTCCTTATTTTATATCCGGCACTACTTGAAAGACGGGCTATCTTGAAAACCCCAAATTTAACAGGGGGGACCCTTTTCATTTGATATCAAAAAAAAGTTTTTTTTTCTATTTTTTCTTACTTTTTCTTTTTGAGCAAAAGATTTGAAAAAACCAAAAAAATTNCCCCCCCCCCCAACCCCATTCACTCACCTCCTGCGCGGACTTTCCAGCAAACTGAATTGGTTGGTTGGTTGGTTGGTCTACTGTTTGCGGCTGTTTTATCCCCTTCGCCCACCTGGGTCTCCGTCTTGTGCGACTTCAGCAGAATGGTGTTCACCCTTCCGTTTTGGGTGTGACAATGGACAATGCCCTTGGAGAGCAGAATTGGCAAGTTGCCGAAGGGAATCGGCACGGAACTGATGAAGTTGATGCTGGACTCTGAACTCGGGATGATCGGTGCGGTCAGAAGAGCGACAAATGGCAAGAGTCAAAGGTACTAATGCATCGGAAGGACCCGAAAAGATCCGAAACGCAAATTCGCAAGGGAACTTCTGTAGAAAGCCACGTCGAAGCGATGTTCAGGTCCAGATGACGGAAAACTTCCTTATTCGGTGCATTATCCGACCATACATATAATAGTTTGTCGGAATAGATTATATATGGCAGATCCCCGATCCTGTACTTAGGAATGTGTGTCACAGACCAATCGCATCCCCATGATCAATCAGTCAATCACCTCCACCTTGATCATTCTCGATTACCCTGTTGTGAGTGTCGAGAGTGCATGAACACGAAAATGGTATGCCGGTCGTGCACCAAAAAAGTGTCCTTGTCCACGGTGAAAGACTCCCAAAGGCAGCCACCACACTGGGGAGGTGGGGGAAGGACAAGGATCACCGTTTGACCAACCCCAAGCTCCACTCACCAGATGGCTGCTCTGGAAAGGACCCTGCCTGGGGATTTTGCTCAGCTGATCGTCGGCCGGCGAGTAAATGAACACTTCATGGGCATCGTCTGGGAGAGTTGGAATGGAAAGTGATCAGAATTGAAAAAGAGGAACAGATTGGAACGAACCGAGGAACAGACAGCGAATTCCATCAGGTTCGCAGAACAACGATCGGACGAGGGATGAGTGCTTGAAGTCGCTGACGAAACGAGCGTGGACCAACGAATAGTAGAAAAGGTAGCGGGTCTGAATGGTGAGGGATCGGAGAAGGAATTGATCAGAGAGTAGGGTGATCGGAGTGGGAATGATCAGGGAGGAGGGTGATCGGAGGGGGAAGATCAAGAGAGAGTGGTAGTGATAATGATCAGGGAGGAGGGTGATCGGAAGGGGAATGATCAGGGAGGAGGAGGGTGATCGGAGGGGAAAGATCAAGAGAGAGTGATAGTGATAATGATCGAGAGGAGGGTGATAGGACAGGGATAGGATGAAAATGAATCAAAAATGACCAAAAAGAAGTGCCTAAGTATGCATCACCTTTGTGGAGTAAATAAAGAATTTGTCGGACAAATCCGCGTCGACGATCACATCCCGCGGATTGGTCTCGTTGCAGTCCGGGAACAGCACATCGCTGGAGGACTGGGACTCGTCATCGGAGCGGATGATCTGAATCCGACCGGCGGATGATGGGTCCAGGTGATTGGTCCCGATCAGGGTTGTCAACCCGCTGATCCGATCACCTTGTGAAGGTGCACCCGGTTATCCAGCTTGGCCATCACAAATTCCCGGTTAAGCTTCATCTTCAGAATTGTGGTCATGTAGTCATGTTCGTACAGGAACACGGTGCTATTCCGCCGGATCTCGTAAAACCAGGCCTTGTTGTTGAGCACAATGGCAATGTGCTTGGCACCGATGGCGATCAGAGAAGGCTCAACTTTTATGTTCAGACTCTGGGTGGGTTGCTGAAGGGGAGAGATCAGCAGAGTGATCAAGATCACAGATCAATAAGAAGGGAAATATTGGCAATGGAAGGGAGGCGGACCAATGATCGGGATCAGCAGAGTAAGGCAAGCCTTAATCGCGATTAACGGAATCCGGATTAGCACCTAATTCGGGTTAAGAAAAGGGAGATGATGGTATGGTACGGATTAAGATTAACTTAACCCCGATTAAGGGTCTTAATCCAATTAGTGCCTTAACCCGGAGATGATGGTAAGGCCCCAGAGTGAATAGGATCATGAGGAGCTGATCAGTGATCAACATTGATCAAAGATCAGAGACCAACACTGATAGGGGATCATTGACTCTCTTCTGTGGTGCCTTACGATGTCCCCGTCCTGGTAGATGCTGATCTCCGTCAATGATGCCAGCACCGCAATGTGGTTGGGCGACGCGGCGGCCAGCATGGGCAACTTTGTCAAGTACACGCATAGCGCCCCGGAACGGGCCGACACCGCGGTCAGCGACCCGTCCTCAGAACAGCCGACCTCCACCAGTCCGCTATCGTCCGAGTCCACGTCCACCAGATCGGACACCTCTCCCAGATCGGCCAGATCGCGACCCTTTAACCTGGAGGAGGGAGGGGTAAGGGTCCAGCAGGAGGGGGCAATCCCATCCCGATCCATCCATCCGTACAGGTTGTCCCCGATGGAGTACATCTTCCGCAAAGGCTCGTTGATCGCGATGGAAGCCAAGTTGGTTTTGTACTCTTGGATGGAGAACAACTCCTGGCTGATCGATTCGGCCGAACGCTCGGCCGACAGGCAAACGATGAAGCCCTGATCTGATCAGGGAAGGGCGTGGGAATAGAGCGGAGCAAAGGATCGATCGGATCCCGACAAATGCCCGTGCATTTCCCGATGGGTTTTTCGTCTGTTCCCCGTCTTGTCCCTGCCAGCAACTCACCGAAGCCGACCAAAAGGTTGCCGTTGCCGAACCTTAAAGTCTCTCTCGGTAATGAATACCCGGGTCCCTTTTCCTCCCCATTCTCCTACCACATTGTCCGCACCAGATTCCCGTATCGCTCCTGAAACTGCAGGTTGGTCGGCTGACTGGGGTCGCTCAGCCGCACAATCATCAGATTTCGGTGTGCCACAATAGCGCTGATCTGTCAAAGCCACCAGTCAACTTTTGGCCAATTTGGCCACTCTGCTGCATTTGGCTTCTTACTTTTCTGGCCAATTTGGCCCTCCCCTTCCAATCCCCTTTTGCCCCATTTTTGTTCCCAAATTCCTCACAAAGTCCTCTTCCTTTTCGCTGGCAAAACTGCGGAAGGTGGTGAATTGGAGTGCCACGATGTCGCCGTTACATGAAAATGTGTTCAGGGTCTCGCCCTCGGCGTTGTTCAGCGTGATGGATGTGTCCTCGGAGCCCAGGGCGAAGATGGTCCCCTCCCGGTTCCAGGCACCCGTTTTGATCGCCTTCTGGTGCTTGCCCAGCACCGGAACTTTCCTTTTTTAGTTTTGAAACGATTGATTGATCGATCGATTGTTGGATCGATTTATTGGTTAATCCTTTATTGTCCTGTTGATGCCGTACCTTGAGATACGGTAGTTGAACAGCACAAAGTTGCCCCTGTTGTCCCCGATCAGCAACACAGAGGAGTTGGGTGCCCAGCACAGCAGCGAGATCACGGCCCTTCGGAGACAAATGAAATTAAAATAACAAGCAGAGATATTGTAGGTGTGAGTTGGGTACTGTGACTATCAAGATCAAGAGGTCATCGAAAGGTGAAGGGATCAAAGGCCAACTTGGTGCCGGTGGACATGTCCACGGTGCGAATGTTGTTGGTGGAACACTCGTACAGCACGAGGGTCGGGGTACGCCCGTTGGCGATGGCCAACACATCCCCGTCAGGGTCCCAACGCAAGCTGATCACTTCTCTGAGAATGAGAACAAAGGACAGCGTCAGATCAGCAGATCAGATCAGAGTGATCGGAACTGGCCAGATCAGGGTTGGACATGGTAGAGTGAGTGAGTCGGGAACCGGGATTTTGGTGTCAAAACTCACAAAAATGAAAAGGAAATGGTGATTTCGGAATTTGGACTGTTTTTGTCCATCCCTGAGTAATCTGTAGGTTAAGGAACAAAAAGCCAACTCATTGATGTTGAACTCCTCGGTCACTTCGCTGTATCGGTTGAACAGG
The DNA here is from genome assembly GCA_001026735.1 of Rotylenchulus reniformis. Classification (NCBI taxonomy): domain Eukaryota; kingdom Metazoa; phylum Nematoda; class Chromadorea; order Rhabditida; family Hoplolaimidae; genus Rotylenchulus; species Rotylenchulus reniformis. Next base: position 156,782 of record LDKF01000083.1, on the reverse strand, counting down.
CGGACCACTCCGCTGGATCTGTTCTTTTAGGGTTCGAATTATGGATGGGAGGGGGGGGAAGTCAGTCGGACCCGGCCACAGCGATGTGATTGCCGCCGGGGCGCCATTCGAACAGCAGGGGACCCGGCCCGTAGAGCTGGGGGTTTTGCTCGCGGAAGAGGAGCTAAGGGAGCAAAGGGGAAGGGGAAGGGAGGGGGAAGGGAGGGGACACCAGCAAAAGACACGAATGGGCACACACACCTTCATCTATCTATCTTCCTGCCGGCGGAAGAGGGCGGTGATCACTGATCAGCCAGCAGATCGGTGCTTTTTGGGGATTTGGCGGTGAAAGGGGACATTGGCATGTCGTTGGCATGGGAACGAGCATGTGGGGGTGGGGCAACTGGGCGGAAGTCAACCTTGGATTTTCGATTTTGAAGGGATTTACTTTTTGCGACGAAATGTGAAACTAAACCGATGTGGATAGTAGGGATGTTCGAAAGTCTCGGTTTCGAGTCGAGAAAAGTTTCGGGTTTTTTGGGTTTCGGTTTCGGGTTTTTGGTCTCGGAAATCGAGACTTTTTTACACTGGATAAAACGACATTTTTGAAAAAAAATTAAATAACGACATACGAAAAATTGACCCAATTTTCATAAGTAATGGCCAAAAGTTGAAAAAATTTTCCGGCGGCCCCTAACGGGGCCGCCGTCACCTCAGTTAATACAATGAAATCTTTTTTGAAAAAAAGCAAAGAAAGAAACCGTCAACTGCTCGATCATCAATCGTAAGGATTTTTGAAACTCAATCATACCGAGGCGGGGGGTCAGGAAAAAGGGGGAAGAAATCGAAAAGAGGGAGAAAAATGGGTAAATTTTTGACTATTTTTTCTTACAATTGAATCTAAAATTCCAAAATTTTCTCCGGCGGCCCCTATCGGGGCCGCCGGTACCCACCCCCATAGAGCAAAAATCTTTGATAATTAATTATGTATTTTTTAATCGTTGTTTAAAAATTTTCATTTTTTAATCCAAAATAGCTCAAGTATGCAAAAAATGGTCAGATTTTACAGCACTCAAATAATCCAGCAAAATTTTTGGATTTTAAAAATTTATGACTGAATTTTGATAAAATTTCGAGTCTCGGGTTTCGGTACCCAGTTTCGGTTTCGGGTCCAAGTTTCGGTTTTGGTCTCGAGTTTCGGGATTTTTCAGGTTTCGAACATCCCTAGTGGATAGGAGGGGCTAATTGATCATTAGCCCCTTTCTCAGACGGAAGTCCATCTGATGAGCATGAAAATGTGGAAATTCGCGTATGCATACAAACTCGAATTGAGCTTTTCCAAATCAAAGTGAACAACGATCCATTTTGATGGAGTGATGGGTTGAAAAACTTTTATAAACTGAAGGGCTGAACAGCAAACGCAACATAAAATTCGCGTCAGAAAAGTCCGGCAATCTAGAGCACCTTTAGTTTCGAATTTGGTCTCGAAACGATTAGTCGGATACAGTACTGTTGCTGTGCACTTTTCCGCCTGCTCGTACAGGTCCCAAGATCCCAGGACCGAAGATCCCAAAAACTTGCGACCCTACTAGTAATTATCACTTACTGTGCGAAAGTTTTTTTGACCCAAAAGTTAGCGGACGTGCTACAGTACCAATGTGCAATTTTCTTTTTCATGAGCCTCTTTTCGTTTTCTTCAACACTTTTTCATGAGCATTCTCTCGTTTCACGCACTTTTTTTTCGCTTCAGATAACGAGCCGATTTCCAACTTTTGGGTCAAAAAAACTTTCGCACAGTACCTAGATCAATATAGCACAAATTTCTCTCAGAGAGAAAAATTTGAACATTTAGGCTCATTTACTAAGAAATTTGGTCATTTTTTGCTTAAAGCAAGTTTTTTGGAGAAATTTCACCGTATTTTGGAGTGCCGACGACCCCTTGGGTCGACGGAGAAAATTTTGAAATATTGGACTAATTTATTAAGAAAATTGGTCAATTTTTCGATTTTTTCTTGCTCTTTCCTCCTGCTGTAGGAAAATGATGTCTTTGACCCAGTTTTGTATGTTTGAATTTATTTTGGCGATCTATCTTTCCTCTAGCTATTTTATTCCGAGCTTCAACTACAGTATATTTGGGAATAGGGTTTAAAAGAAACCCCGGAAATTCTTCTTTTTGTACAATTCTCCTCAACCCCTTGTAAAATTTTTTAAATTTCGGTGATGGGGGGGGGGGCACAGCGGCCCACCGCCACAGTGCCTGTCAACCACCACACAAAAGTATTTCCCACTCCAATTTTTTAAAAATTGGTTTAGCTACTTTAATCACATACCAAAATAAAATACAGATTTTTTCCTATCATAATTATTATTGAAATCAAAAAATTGAGTGGGAAAAAGGTACTGTGCGAAAGTTTTTTGACCCAAAAGTTGGAAATGGATTTTTTATTTGAAACGAAAAAAAGTGTTCGTTGAAACGAGAGAATGGCTCATTGGTACTGTAGCACGTCTGCTAACTTTTGGATCAAAAAAACTTTCGCACAGTATTTTTATATATACTTAGAATGATTTGTTTGATTTTTTTGATGTGTTTGGTTGACAGCCGGGCCGCTGTGGGGGGGGGGGGGCAATTGCTAGGGCTGCTCAAAACCTGAAATTTTCCAAAACTCGAAACTCAAAACCAAAACCAAAACTTGAGTCCAAAACCAAAACTGGGTACCAAAACCCAAAACATCAAAACTCAAAACCCAAAACTCGAAACTTTCACATTTCCTTTACAAATTAAAAAAAATTTAGGTAATGGTGCAGTTTACATGTCCCGAAAATTTTTCCATTGAATCCTCTGACTTTTTAAATTCTGCACTTCTTCCGGGGGTTTTCAAGGGTGCTAAACACGATGACGCATTCAGTTTTTCGAAATTCGAATTTTTAGATCTGAATTCGAAAAATCAAGCAAATTTTTTCTTGAATTTTTCGGTTCTACGCTTCAACTGGATAACTTTTAAGGATATTTTCCGAATTTAATATTCATTTTATATCATGTTACCTAGCAAAAATATAAGGGTTTGGCAAAATATGAAAAATGGCGGTCAGGCACGAGTCGCGTCCTCCTCCCCACTTACCTTGACGAGTTCATGTGGCGTCAACTCTTCGTTCGGAAAGAAAATCGGAAAAAAACCATTGCGGTTTTTCTTTCAGATTATGAATATCAAATTCGGAAAACATCCTTAAAAGCCCCCCAATTGAAGCGTGGAACCGAAATTTTCAATCCCAAAAAGCTGAAAAATTTTTGCCAGACAATTGCTAATGTTTTTGTCAGTATGTGCTCCATTTTTTTCAAAGTTTCCGTTGATGTAAAAAAATCTCGGAATTTTTAGGCCCTTTTGCTTAACAAAATTGGTCAATTTTGAGTTTTTATGAAGCAATTCCATTATATTGGGGGTGGCGGCGGCCAAAATTTGCAAAATTGGGTCTCTTTTCTTAGGGAATTTGGTCAATTTTTTCGATTTTTTAAACAATAAGTAAACATATACAGATTATATATTTTTTTATTTATTTGCATTTATCAAAAATTAATTACTGTTATACATTTGAAAATTAGGCTACCTATCTGAATCCCGAAACGTCCGAATACCGAAAATCTGAATCCCGAAAATCCGAATATCGAATAGTGTAAAATTCGTCCCAATACCGAATCAACCAAAAAATGTCCGAATACCGAAAAAATCCCAATATCCAAAACTCATCCCCATATCTATGATTTCCTGACAAGACTGCACCAATTTGACACCAAGAAAATGCAGGAAATCCGCGAAGCTATCCTGAGGCCGGGGTCAGTTCATCGCCGGAAGGAATTTGTGGAAATGGATCGGACTCTGCCAAAATTTGCCACTCCATACTGACCAACACATTGCCATCTTTCTACAGGCCATCTCGCTGGCACTGAAGCAGTTGTTGAATGATCTGGTCAACCAAACTGGAGCCGAAAATGATGAAGAAATTGGAGATGATGATGAGGAAAATGAACGGGAAATTGATGTGGAAAATGATGTTGATGCAGAAAATTTGCACATTTCCCCCCTTCACCTTGATTCATTTGATTCTCCCAATTCCCAAAACCCTGGTCCTTCTGTCCCCAGCACTTCCGGTTCCCACTCTTCATTCAATTTGGATCACTCTTACTTTTGATGCATTTTTTTTGTTATGAATGTTGTTGTTTTTTTTGAATTAAAAACATTTATGAAAAGAAATTTTATATTTAGATAATTTCATATATACTAAAGATTGGAAGAACTATTCGGGATTCAGATTTTCGGTATTCGGACATTTTTTGGTTGATTCGGTATTGGGACGAATTTTACACTATTCGGTATTCGGATTTTCGGGATTCAGATTTTCGGTATTCGGACGTTTTTTGATTGATTCGGTATTGGGACGGATTTTACACTATTCGGGATTCAGATTTTCGGGATTCAGAGCGGTAGCGGAAAATTAAGGGACTATAGATAGGGACAGAGAAAGAAAGATTTGGCATTATGTTTACTTCAAATTTTTGAATTCTAATATCTAATGTTCCATTTATTTTCTGGAAGGGGTCATTTTATCCAGTGCATAAAAGTTTTGGTTTTCCAAAACCTAAAACCCAAAACCAAAACTCAAAACCAAAACCCAAAACTTTTCTCGACTCAAAACTCAAAACCAAAAGTTTTGAGCAGCCCTAGCAATTGCCCCCGTTCTCCCCTAATTGTACTTCCCTGGCACACAGAATAGGAAAGATTCAATTTCAAAATTCAATCAATGACTTCATTCAATCAATAGGATATTCACTAATTGTACATATCTAATGCTCCGACCAAATATCCGATCATTTGAATTGCTTTGCATTGTACGATTTTGCAGCAGCAGCACTTACGCCAAAAAACTCCTAAAGGCTTACAAATTCCCGGAAATCCGCGAGGATGATTGCGAACAACAGAACATACGAGGGTCTGGACCCGGCGGTTCTTGCGTTAATGCAGCCGGAAATGCAGTCCAACTAAGACACAAAGCCACCAATTGTGTTGTCAAGGTTAATCTTAATGAACTTTTGACCAAATTAACATCAATTGATTCACTTTTAATTTAATTATTTATTCATTGCGGCTGTTTAAATTTAAATTCGTTGAATCAAAATAAACAGATCGAATTTAAGTAGTAACATGTTTTTGCACATTTTATTGAAAAGGGATCAAAAATGTTTTAGATGTTATATTCTCTATTTGACTATTTACTTTCATTCCATTTTGTTCTTCAGAAAAATGATTACCAGATTAAAAAATAATTTTTAAAACTTCAATTGATTTTTCTGTTTCATGTTCTCTTTGACGCTACTTAAAAAAATGAAAAGTGGATGGAACTCAAATATTTATTGAGTTCGAGTTCCGAGATTTATTTTAAAAATGCTGGAGACCCATAAGTGTCCACTTTTTAACACTTTTTGGCTTTTTTATATTTAAATTATTTAAGGTGCACGAATCCAGAAAATTGCACGAAAATGTAAAGATTGCCCGCGAGCGATTAAAGGTTATTTTTTGTTGATTTTTATTTTTGCCTTCTCTCTCATACAGATTGCTGTGGATCGTCACCTCAATGGAGATCAGTCATATGAGGTACAATTTGAACGATTAGTCAGGGAACACGAAAAACGACGAAGAAGTGCGGCAGAGAAAAAGAGGGAACAGAGGGCGAGGGACAAGCAGATCGGGGTAGAGATACAACGGGCAGAGAAAGAGAGGGAAGAAAATGATCTTTGATACACAACTCAACAAAAAAAAATACAGAGAGAATCTCACATATGCATGGAAATTTATTTTGATAATTAAGAAATGTGGTCGTTTTTTTTGGCTATTTTTCAATTTCTTTTTCGACTCCGTTTTCTCGTTTTTCAATTTTATTTTTTCCAATTTTCCCCCGTTCCTCCACAATTTCCTGAAGAAATTTTCGTATTTTTCATAGAAACCAAAGGATCAATAGCTACTGGCATGCAAAAATGATTTAATGGCCCCGATATGAGCCGCTAGAGAAAATTCGATTTTTTTAGGTATTTCTTTAAGCAATTTGAAAATTTTAGCTTAATAACAAAATTTAAGGAGCGGGAGCCACCGGAGAATTTTGGGGGAATTGGACCATTTTCTTTAAGAATGTTTTCTATTTTATTTTTTCTCTCTCTCCACTCCCCAAAAGATTTTTCAATTTCAGAAAGGAGAAAATTCTTTCCCCTGACTAGGAGCCCGACATTTACGGTCCATTAGTTATAAGAATGTTTTTTCTTTGATTTTTTCTCTCTCCCCACCCCCCCCAAAGTTTTTTCAATTAAAAAAAATTAAAAAAATTAATCCTTCAAATGTTTCCGCAATTCTTTAAGAGAAGCTCGTCCCTTTAAATTCCGAGATTATGATTGCACCTTGTTGTATCCTTGGGTCGTCGGAAGAGGCCAAGAGACACAATGAAGAATAATTGTTTATTGAATAGAATAATGGAACAAGGATGGGAAGTGAAGAATGAGGAAGGAAGGCAAAACAGAAGTGACAAATGCTGGAAAATGGATCACTTATATAGGTGGAGATGTGAAGGAAACACAAAGAATAATTACATGATCTGGGATACAAGCGAGAAAGAATACCATTAAGAAATATTATCACACGTGAAGAGAATCTTAGGTCGATCATGCTCATATCCACAACACACCTAAAGAGGCACCAACTTGTATTTTGCTTTGAGTTTGCTAGGTGTTCAGACCGGCGGACAATCTCGGTTCGGGTTCCTTCTCACATTCCAATTTTGCTGCTCACAATCAGATGGGTTTTTCAAATTTCATTACCTTCCCATCATTGGTCCTATCAAGGTTGCCCTGGCAATCCATTGCTTCCTCTCTCACGGGGCCACTCCCATCACTGAAGAGGGGATTTGCGTCGGTAATTGTGCCGGGGGCGTAACGAGCACTAACCTGGGTAAAGGGAGAGAGAGAGAAAATGCCAACATTGGTGGGGGGGGGGTTATTAGCGGGGAGGGGAGAGAATTAGCAGGAGAGAGAGGGGGAGAACTAACAACTGCTGACGGGGGAACATAATTCGGAGGAGCGAATGAATGGATGGATCGGGCAAGCAATCCGCCGATGATTGGATGTTGTAGTCGGGTGGGTGGTCGGTGGGGGAGGAAGAGTGGCCAAGTAGGGCGACCAACGACGAACCCGGGCAAACATCCCCTTCCCCTCGCCCTCGTCCATTTGAAAAGTGTCGAATTTCCAGGGATTTCCGCTTCCTCGCCCCTTCCTCCTCTTCTCCCGCTCATCCTTTCGTTCGCATTTTTGCCTCTCTTTTTTGCTCATACTTTCCACGCAAATTCGGAGTAAAAGGATGTTTTATGGTGAAGATGGTAATGTCCAAGGGGGGGGGGTGAGGATGGATGGTGACGCCCTCGGGCGCGTCCTTTCCGACCGTTTATCCCCGTCCCGATCCTTTCTTCCACCTTTCGTCCCCCGGGAGTTGTAATATCCCCCCCTTACCTTCTTCCCTTCCCCTTCCCTTCATCCTTCCCTCATTCTTCACACAAAAGGGCTACTAATGAGCCGGGGAGAAAGGGAGAGGGACACCAATCGGCGGGGGGGGGGGGGGGCAATAATTGCCACTTCTCGCCACTTTTCCATTCCTTCGGCTTGAGATCAAAATGTGCCTTTGGCCAAAATCGAACCCATGAAAAGTAAAAAAGAGAGAAGATTCGAACCCACAACCCCTGGCCCTAACTTGGATCTTTCAGCTTTGGTTGGCACCCCATCCATCGAACCCATTGTATTATTGCTCCGGGATTCGATTCTGTCATCCATCCCTCCCCACCACTTCCGCCCCTTCTAATTGTCCTGGCAATCCTCCCCCCTCCTCCCCCTCTCATCTTCTTCCCCTCCTCCTTTTCCATTTCCGCAATCATTATCTTATAGATATAGCCCCAACCCCAACATCAGAGTAAGAATAATACACTCACTCAATTGGTCCTTTAGACCATGAAAAGGATCCTCCGCCCAGATTCGATCCATTTCCCTCTGATTCGTTAAATTTCGCTTGGCTTTTTTGCAAACCTTTACTCTAAACGGGATTCGATCCCCCTCCCCTCCCATCTTTTGCCTCCAAATCCACAATGTCCACTTCCCCCGTCACCCTTACCTTTCCCCCACCTTTTTGCTTCTCCCAAATAATGCGCAAATGCATCTCGCAGAATTTCCACGGAGAGAGGGGAGGGAAAGAGGGTTTAGCCCACAGAATTGAATAGTTTGGGTCCCACGGTCCAAAATGAACGCCCTGCCAACTCCGACGTAACAAATCACCACGGAAATGAACCGAACGGCAGGTGGTCAGGTCATAATTTTTAGCAAACGAAAGAGCAAAAACATTTGGAATTGCATGAAAGGGAATTTGGCGGATTTGGCCAAACTTGCAGATTATCCCTTTTCTCCTCCTCCTCCCTCTCCCACCATTGTGTGGGTTGGCGGCCAATCACCCCCCCCCCTCCTCCGCCTCCTCCCCCGGAGGATTACCGCCCATTCCGACCAAATACTTAATTTCCCCCTCCTCCGTCTTCATCTTCGCCTCCTTCCAATCCGCCAAATTTGCATCTCTCACTTGGCATTGCCTTCACAATTACCTCTTCGCCCACCCTTCCCCATTATCCCTTCGCCCTTTCACAGATTGCTCATTTTTCAATGTTTTCCAAACTTTTCTCGATGACCGCGGTAATCTTCGCCCATCCACCGGACTGCTGACCTCCAACCTAGCCTCCCCGTCATCTTCCCTCTGCTGATCACCTTTGCTCCGATCACTTTTGTCCCTCCTCTCCGATCACTTTGCCTCCGCCTCCGATCACTTTCTCTTCCGCCCTTCCCTCCCCTTCTTCCTCTTTCCTCTTCCCACTCCTCCTCTGAACTTTGCTCATCGATGGGCGGCATGTTGGCTAGTTGCCAGAGCGAGGAGGTGCGCGAACAACTCTCCAAGAGCAAGGCCATCGAGAAGCAGCTGAGCAGCGATCGGAGGGCCGCCTCGTCCATCATCAAACTGTTGCTGCTGGGTAAGGGAAAAGGGATGTTGGTGATCCGGAATGTGGGGATTGCATGCCCGATCATATCCATTTTTGATCAGATCCGTTTTCCAAATATTTTTGGTTTTCAAGGGGCCGGTGAGTGCGGCAAGTCCACAGTACTCAAGCAGATGCAGATTCTGCACAGCAACGGATTCACGGAGGAGGAGATCAATGAGCGCCGGTGGGCCAGGGGATATGGTAAAGCTCATTAGCAACAGCACACGGATGGATTCAGATCGGTGGTCTACTCCAACACAGTCACCTCAATGGCCGCCATTCTCAAGGCCATGGACAGTGTGCTGCACATTCCGCTGGACGACGGGGGCAAGGAGGTCTGATCGGGGCAAACAAAGCGATCAATGACTGATCAACGAAAACAGAGGGACAAAGCGACCGTGTACCGGGTGATCGAGAACGGCGAGGAGAACCAGCCCTTCACGGACCCGGTGGCCAATGCCCTGATGAACCTTTGGTGCGACAAGGGCGTCAAAAAGGCCTACGACATGCGCAGCGAATACCAACTGAACGACTCCGCCAAATAGTGAGCGGGGAGGGGGTCGAGGAGTTCGAGCAGTACACGGCCGTTGTCCCCCCTTACCCCTGCTCAGTTTCCTCGACTCGGTTTCACGACTGCACGAGCCCGGCTATCGCCCGACGGAGCAGGATATCCTCTACTCCCGGGTGGCCACCACAGGGGTGGTCGAGGTCAAGTTCATGATCAAGGGCAACATGGAGTTCAGGGTGTTCGATGTGGGAGGTTGGAGGGGGTGGGGAAGGAGGAGGTGATCAGAAGATGAGAATCAATCCAATTCCGGATTAAGGACAACGCTCGGAAAGGCGCAAATGGATCCATTGTTTCGGTGAGATTTATTGGGGGGGGGGGACAATGGACCCTGATCATGATCAGTGGTCATTTGGCAGACAATGTGGAGGCAATCATCTTCATCACAGCAATAAGCGAGTATGACCAAGTGCTGTTTGAGGACGAAACAACGGTGGGTAGGGAAGGGACCGGACTGGGTGGGGGGGGGGGGGGGNGACAACGACAGACACAGCGAGTTGATGGCACATTTGGAACAGGTGGAGAAAGCAAAACTGATCGGAACACAGTCCTGATCAGTGATCACAACCCTGAATTCTGGTCGGACCCATAGGATTGCTACCTTTTCTCGAATTTAATGGCTGATACTCAAAAAAGCTGCTGCTCACTCACAATTGTGGAATGGCTTGGCATTTTATGATCCATCTTTTCCCCATATTTGGTGCTTTTTATTCCTTTTTGTCCGTATTTGTGGCCCTTTTTCCTTCAGAATCGAATGATCGAGAGCATGCAGCTCTTTTCGTCCATCTGCAACTCGTCCTGGTTCATCAACACCGCGATGATTCTGTTCCTGAACAAAAAGGATCTGTTCCTGGAAAAGATCCAAAGAGTGAACATCACCACCTGTTTCCCGGACTATGAAGGTAATCACTGTCGGATCATCATCATCGGAATTGTCTGATCACCCCATCATTGATCAGGAGCTCAAAACTACGACGAGGCTGTCAGCTTCATCAAGATGAAGTTCGCGGAGCTGAACCAGCACCCGGACAAGAAGACCATCTACATGCACGAGACTTGCGCAACGGACACCAATCAGGCAAGAGGGACAAAGACCCCGATCAGTGATCAGAGAACGAACTGATCAGTGATCGGGAACACTTTAGGAGCTGATCAATGATGATCCGAACTTATTCATTCAGGTCCAACTGGTGATCAGCTCCGTGATCGACACCATCATCCAGAAGAACCTGCAAAAGGCAGGGATGATGTGAGAAGGGGAAGGGGCCGACCGCCGCCTGAGCTCCCTCCCCCACCCCCTCCCCCCGCCGTACCAATGATCTCCACTTTTGTACTGTTTGGTGTGTCGAGAATAAGCCAATAATTGAACAATAAACAGAATAAAACCGAATGAATGGCATCAATGGAAGATGACGGAAAGGAAATGGGCACGGGATGCAAACACACTGGGGGGGGGGGACAGAGATCGTGTTACGGTGGATCACAGATGATGTCCGATTGCTCCTCTTTTTACAATCAGTCTCTACAGTGATTTCTTCCTTCCGATCACTGCACTTCCTCCTCTAATCCTCCGGATAATTCTCACTTTTCACCTTCTCCTTTCCTAATCACTTATTCCTTTCTTTCTCCTCCCTTCCTTCCTCCGATCACTCTCTCACTTTTCACCTTCTCCTTTCCTAATCACTTATTCCTTTCTTTCTCCTCCCTTCCTTCCTCCGATCACTCTCTCACTTTTCACCTTCTCCTTTCCTAATCACTTCTTCCCTTCCTCCTCCTCCTTTCCTTCCTCCGATCACTTCCTCACTTCTTCTTCTCTTCTCCCTCCTAATCACTTCTTCCTTTCTTCCTCCTCCCTTCCTTCCTACAGATCACTCTCACTTCTTCTTCTCTTCTCCTTCCCCTCTTTCTCTTCCCTCTTCTTCATTCCCTATGCCTTTGAACATGGCCCTCATGGCCCTTTGCTCCTCCTTGCTCTTCTGCCTTCTCCGCTCCTCCACCTGGCCAAGTGCCGCCTCCACCATCGTCGGTTCCGTGCATTTTCCGCTCTCCGCCAATCTCTTCAAATCCGCGGTTGCCTTCACAATTTGGAAGTTAAAGCGGATTTTCTCAGATCAGATGGGACCATCGGAATGTGAATGGGTCCAACCTGGTCCAGATCCCAGGTGTGCATGCGTGCCTTAGCCCTCCGGAAGAGTGCCTTCTCATTGTCCGGATCCCGGTTGAGCACTTCCGTCGCGCAATTGGCCGCCTCATAGAATTGATTCATGTTCAGGCTGAATGAAGCCAAGACCAGGGTGATTTGGATCTGGTCATATCCCACCCAGATTCGGACCATTGATTGACTCCCTCTACCCCCCGGGGGATCGGTGATCAAACCCGTCCCCTCCTGTCACTCACTAGCATTGGGCCAAATTCAGGAACAGAGGGATGTTCTTCCGGTCCAGCTCCGTCCATTCCGGCTCCCCAGGCTTCTCCCGCAACATCAGCTGGTCCACCAGGGTCAGTCCCTCGCGGTATTTGTCCGCTGCCCTTTCAAAGCTCTTCTTAAAGCCAATGGTGATCTGATCTGATCAGACACACAATGTTCGATCAGCTTCTCCCCCCATCCCCCCACCTCTGCGAACAGTCTGTTTCCCTCCTCTCGGACCACCTCCACATTGGCCAACCTCTGCTGCTCGTCCATTTGCCAACTGTCCACCGCATATCTGATCCCATCGGAGTTATTGGACTGACCTCTCCGATCACCCCCCTCCCCCCTCCCCATTGCTCACTGATCCGGCTGCAACACTTCCAGCAGATGGAACACAATCCGCAACGGTCTGGGCCCCTCGCGGACCAACTCGTCCAGTTCGGCATACCCTAAACAGTCCAAGATGGTTCCAATTTCCTGCATGTCCATGCCCAACCCAATTCGCTCATTCTGGCCGCGCAATGATGTTTAGGGGCGTCTTGCTGCTGCCGCGCAAATTCGGGGTCCAATTCCGCGCGGGAAATGTCGCGCAACTTTTTGGAAACCATCGGGAAGGTGAGCAATTCGCGTGGATCGAACACGTCGAATTGGGCAATCTGTAAATGATCAAAAGAATGCCCTTCTCCTTCCCGAAATCCCTTTTGGCATTTTGTCTCTCTCTCTCTTTTTTTCGCATTTTGGGTCCCGACAACCTCGTCCACCAGCATTGTCCGCACACAGTCCTCGAACAGCGGCAGTTGGAATTTCTTGCCGAACACCAGCTCCAACGGCTTTCCGTACCCATCTGGCCAGCACTTTTTGGTGCTGTCAATGCACTTGTACAGGGACCTGCAAAGAGAATCGGAATCGGACAGATAGACTATAGGTCTGGAAGTTTGCTTCTCCACCCGATCACCCCCATTGCCTCCTGCGCTGATCATCCCCCGATCAGCTTCCCCCCCCCCTCCCGATCATTCAGGGTTCTTGCCCACCTGTCCTCGGGGAATACCCTCCTCCGTGCCTCCTCCGGATCCTCCTCTTCCTCCTCTTCCTCCTCCTTTTCCCTTTTCTTCGCCTTTGGCGGTGCAAATACTTCGTAGTGGAACAGTGCCTTTGTGTTCTTCCGCTGGAATTCGGGCACCTTTCCCCTGCCCGCGCTCAGAATCTTCTTCAGCGTCGTTATTCGCCGCCCCTTCGGGAGGGAATTGGAAGCGGAAGATTGGGCCCAATTCCGAAGGGTTTTGTTCGGCATTTTCGGCCAATAAATGGGAATTTTTGAGATTCGGAGATTTGCTGGGAAATTGGGTGGGATCCATTCGGTGGATTTTGTGTCTCGCAACGAATGTCCTTCATCTCTCTCATTCTCTCTCTCTCTCCTGCTTGGTGTCTCTCTTTCTTCTATGTTTTATCAATAAATTTCTTCTCTTTCTATGAGGGAAAAGAAGCTGAAATTATAGAGAGAGTGAAGGACAGAGAATTAGGGGGGAGGGGGATTGGGGAGGGAGGAGAAGGACATCCATAATTTGTCACAAAATCCAAAAACAGATGGGCGAAGGGCCCAAATGGTACGAATGCACGTGAAAGTGCCGAAATATTTGGCAGAGAAATAATTGGAGTCCGCCCGGAAACGGAGCGATCGGAAGAAGCGGAAGGGAAAGCGATGGTGGACGACGCGGGAGCAAGGCAAGTCCGGGGAGGGGGGGGGGTCGAAATCCGAGTTTGGCGGGAAAAGTCGGATGGAGGGCATGGAAAGGCAACAAAATGCAAGAATGAGCTTACATATTAGGGGAGCCGGAGGCGGGGACCAAATTGACGCATTGGCGCGAGAAGCAGAAGAGCTGCGCCAGAAGTTGGAGCAGGAGCGCCAGAAGCTGAACGACATCCCGAGTGAGTGATCGGATGGGATGGACAATCTGATCAGATCGGAGCAATTGTCCGGTTCAGTCCAACAGGCCGCGGAACGGCTGGAGCCGCTCAATCAGTTGGCCATCAAACAGCGGAGGGTGCTGAAGGGACATGCGAGCAAGGTTGGCGGGTGGAGGAGAGGATGATCAGAAGGGGAAGAAGTGATCAGGATAAGAGATCCAGATCAAGATGAAAGGGTGATCGGAAGGGGAAAAAGTGATCGGGATAGGGAAAGCCAGATCAGATGAAAAGGATCAGCAGGCTAGGGACATCAGGGATCATCTTGATTGCGATAGAGTGACGGATGATCATGAACAATCCCCATCCGCGACTAAAGGTGTTGTGCATGGACTGGGCCCAGGACAAGCGGCACATAGTCAGTTCATCCCAGGACGGCAAGGTGATCGTCTGGGACGGGTTCACCACCAACAAGGAGCATGCGCTGACCATGCCGACCACCTGGGTTGGTTCGGGTTCGGGCACTTCAGTCCGGGTTCGACCCCTTCCCTTGTCTTGCAAAGGTGATGGCCTGTGCCTATGCCCCCAGCGGACAAATGATCGCCTGCGGGGGTTTGGACAACAAATGTTCCGTGGTTCCGCTGAGCTTTGAGGAGGACATTCTGCAGAAGAAACGCTCTGTGGCCACCCACACCTCGTACATGTCCTGCTGCACTTTCATCCGCTCCGACAACCTGGTCAGTCCAATCTGGCCCAGTTCGGGTTTCGAACTTTGAAATCCATACTGTATTTCGCCTGTTCCAGCTGTTAACCGGCAGCGGCGACTCCACTTGTGCCATGGTCAGTTTAAGGTTTGGCCAAAGGTCAACATGGACTTGGCCCGATTAGTGGGACGTGGAGAGCGGACAGATGATCCAGAACTTCCACGGACACCTTGGCGATGTGTTCGCCATCGACATTCCCAAATCGGACACCGGCAACATTTTCATCTCCGGGGTGGGCCTTTCTCTTCGCAAGAAATGTTTAAATTAATCCCGAACCTAAAGGGCGCGGATAGACATGCGCTGGTGTGGGACATCCGGACGGGCCAATGCGTGCAGAGTTTCGAGGGTCACGAGGCGGACATCAACACCATCCGCTTCCACCCCAACGGGGACGCGTTTGCCACCGGATCCGACGACGCATCGGTGAGAAAATGGCCAAAGTGTGCCGACACTGAATGAGTGCGCACTTTCCCTTTCTTTCAGTGCCGCCTTTACGATTTGCGTGCGGACCGTCAAGTTTGTGTGTACGAGAAGGAGTCCATCCTGTTCCCGGTGGGTTCATCCACCGGTGCCTTTTCCCCATCAAGCCCCTCTCCTCCCACAGGTAAACGGCGTGGACTTCTCCGTCAGCGGTACTTTCCAATTTTTGCTTTTTCGACACGAATCCCTTGAACGTTCGAATCCTCAGGGCGCATTCTGTTCGCGGGCTACGGCGACTACCGAGTGGGCGTCTGGGACACCCTGAAGTGTGTTCGCCAGCTGATCCTTTACGGCCACGAGAATCGTATCTCGTGTCTGCGCATCAGTCCCGACGGCACTGCCATCTGCACCGCCAGCTGGGACACCTCCATCCGCATTTGGGCCTAACCCGGCAAATTGGCCGAACATAAATCTCTGCTTCTCTGTCCCCACCCGCCGCCCTCTTCCTCTCCCAAACTCTCTCTCTCCTCTCCCGATTCTCTCTTCTTCCACCCTTTTCTTTGGCCACCTTCTCTGCTAGTCCTCTTTCGCTCTCGACCAAATTCTCGACTTTCTGGTCCCAGAATCCTCTTCCCCTCGTCCTTTCCTACAGCTTTATCTCCCCTTTGAATAGTCAATGTCCAATTGTTCCATTTTTGCCATTTTTGTACACTTTCCTGCCCTTTCCATTCTCTTCCGATCACTCTTCGCTTTTGGTGCTGTCACTGCTCTCCCCTTCCCCTCTCTCCTCCTCCTTTCTTCTGCCGATCCGCCCTGTGTTCCTCTCCATGGCCTTCACCCTCCGCTCGTGGTTCAGCCTCCTCACCGCCGTCTTCAGCTGTTGCGCGTCGATTTGGCCCCTCCGGCCACCCAATGGCTCCTTCGCCGCCGTTTCTCCCGTCTTTGATTGAGGGACAAAGCGGGGACGGGGATGGAGGGAATGATTGCCATCGGCGGGAGAATCGACAGAAAGACGGGCCAGGGCCTGGAAATGCCGTTAAGGGATGAAATTTCAAAATGGCCATAAAATACGGACAAAAAGGAATAAAAAGCACCAAATATGGGGAAAAGATGGATCATAAAATGCCAAGCCATTCCACAATTGTGAGTGAGCAGCAGCTTTTTTGAGTATCAGCCATTAAATTCGAGAAAAGGTAGCAATCCTATGGGTCCGACCAGAATTCAGGGTTGTGATCACTGATCAGGACTGTGTTCCGATCAGTTTTGCTTTCTCCACCTGTTCCAAATGTGCCATCAACTCGCTGTGTCTGTCGTTGTCCTTCCGTGGATTCCCGACTACTCTTCGGAAATTGTTTCGGCATTCGCTGGTCAAGTGCCGGACCCATTCCGCTCTGGATTCCGCGTTCCGGACCAGTGCCAAGCACAGGGGACACCAGGCCCCTCCCGGCGGAGGATGTGCATCTGATCATATTACGGGAGGGGGGGGGGTTATAGATTGGTTCGGATCTTGATCAGTGATCACCAACTCGATCCTTGCCATCCTCCTCCTTTACCCTCCCAATCTGATCTTTCACCCTCCCCACTTACATCGACACTTCGGGTGCTCATTGGGCTCATCCGGGTATCGTGCAATCCCGCACATTTGGCACTCCGCCAGTGTTTCCCCCACAAAAGGGCACCGCACCAGCTGGTGCTCGTTCAGCCGATGAATCTAAAGATCTAAACCCAATCAATTTGATCGGATCATCCATCATTGTCCCACCTCCANAGTGATGGAGGAGGAAGTCATGGTGCCGGAACAGCGGATTCTGTTCCTCACAATAGGGACAGACACTGAAGAAAGGTGGGGGAGGGGGGGGGGGAAGGAGAAGTGATCGGGGATCAAAGATCTGAAGCTGACAATAACCCTCCGACTTCCGACTGGACTCACTTTGCCGACGATTTGACTTCCTCCGGGAACAGTGTCTCCTCCTCCTCCTCCTCCTCTTCCTTCAGTCTCCTTCTCCTGGCTGCCCTTCCCCCCTGCTTCTGATGTTCCTCCTCCTTCCAGTTCACCTTCTTCCCCGTCTCCCCTTTCCCCTCTTTCCCTGGCTCTCTTCTGCCGCTGTACTCCTTCAACTTCTCCTCCTCCTTCCAGCTCACTCTCTTCCCCGTCTCCCCTTTCCCCTCGTTCCCTGGCTCTCTTCTGCCGCTGTACTCCTTCAACTTCTTCATCTCCGTCTTTTCGTCTTCCATCCTTTGCCCTTCACTTCTCATCCCTTCCGTCTCTTTCTCTCGCCCACCTTGTCTCTCTTTCTCCATCATCCCTTTGCTTTCCGATGTTGATCTGCCAGTTGCTATCAACAGCGGCAAAGTGTCATTGAACATGGCCCCAAGAGTGTTGTTGGTCCGTGGTTGTACTGCCTCCTTGGCTCTTCCTTTTGCTGCTCCTTCTCTACTCTCCTTCCCTTTCCCTTCTCTTCTTCTTCTTCCTCCTTCTTCTTCTACTTCTCTTTCTCCTATCCCCTCCTCCATACTTTCTCCTCTTTCTTCTCTACTTTCTCTTCCTCCCCTCTCATCCTTCTTCCCTTCCGGATCCCCATTCATCTTTCGTCTCTCCTCCTTTTCCTCTACTTTTCTTTGTCTTCTCTTCCTTCTCCTCCTCCTTCTCTCCCCTTTTTTCTCTTCCTCTTCTCTTCTGACCATTCCTTTCCTAATCCTCCCTGATCTCTTTTCTCCCTCCATCAACAGTTTCGCATATGCTTCGGCCATTGCCCGATCAGTGCGATCTCTGATCTTTCTGCGCAACTCCCTCGCCCATTCCCCCTGCCCCTGGGCCTCTTGTCTCCGTTCCGCTTGGCCAATGTCCGCCTCTGTCCTTTCGAGATGGCCAATGGCCATTCGGCAAAGTTGTGCCTTGGGCAAAGTTCGCTCTTCCCAACTTCGGCCCTTTTGCCACCCACCCGAATCTCCTGTCCTTCCGCCTCCTTCCGTCCAGCCAACTCCCCCAGCCACTTGCGGACCAATCGCAATGTTGACGACGGACAATGGTCATCGGACAAATTGGAGGATGAAAAAGCATCGGCGGGGCTGAATTTTGGCCGATGCCGACTGATCTTGGGGTGGGCATGGGTCCCTTGTCGGGTTAGATCCTTGTGTTATCTTTACATCCAATTTGTGTTGGCCCCATCCCGCCGGAATCTTTCTTCCAATGGCGAATCCATCGAGTACAAAATGAATTTGTCCTTCGTCTGCTGGGCTTTTTGCTGTCCTTCCATCCGCGGAATGTGCCAAATCGGCAAAAGAATGCCAAAATCGGAGGGGGAAATGTGCCGATTTTGGCGAAGAATTGTCACCCATCTTGGCACTCTCTGCTGCCCAATTTAGGGCACTGTTTATGACAAAATGGGCAGAGAATTGGCGAAAGGAACAAACAAGAGGGAAAAAGAAAAAGGCATAGGTATGTACATAAACATGGCACAATCTGTTCTAGCATCTTCCATTTGTCTTTGTTTTTATTCTTTTTAAACAAAAAGACACCAAATCACATATTCCGTTCCCATGGATCCACTTGGCACAACAACCTAACAAAGGAAAAACTGATACTGTCAATTCCGATGAGCTTTATGTATTTTTTTTTGTCCTTTTCCGGAAGTAGCCAGGAAAGGGCGGACTGGCTCAACTCATCGCCGGTATAATTCATCGCCAAGGCTTGTAACTTTTTTCAAACCAAACAGAGAAAAGAGTTTGGTGTCAAGAGATAGAGCATTAAAATAGCTACAAAATGAGCCTAAGCTCATCCGAATTGGCCCACTGCAAAAAAAGTTATGGCCAAAATACTCTCAATTTGGCCAAAATTTGAAAAAATTTCGATATTTTGGCCATAACTTTTTTTGCAGTGGGCCAATTCGGATGATCTTAGGCTCATTTTGTAGCTATTTTAATGCTCTATCTTTTGACACCAAATTCGTTTCTCTAGGTTTGGCTTGAACAAAGTTACAAGCCTTGGCGATGAGTTGTAACGGCGATGAGTTGACCCCCACACAGGAAAGGGTGAATTGGTTTGAAATTTAAATTTTGCGATAAAAAGAATGAACAAAGTTCATCAATCGAAATGGCGAAGTGAACAAATTTCCTTTTTGCCATTTCATTTCATTTTTCACCATCAATCAAACAAAACACTTTATTCATTTTCTGTTGCCTTTCCCTAACCCTATACTTTAATCATACCTACCAGTAGTTTGGGTTTTGGTTTGGGTAATACAATAAATTCGAATCCTTTTCTCAGTCTTTCTAATAAATAAAAATTAAAAAATGATCTTCGGCGGACATTTGACTTCTACTTAATCCTTTTGTTTCATTTTAAAAGAAAAACAATTAATTGCTGCTGCTCATGGCTTTTGGACAAAAGGGAAAACTTTTGGCGGTGATAGGAGACGAGGACACGGTTGTCGGATTTCTGCTCGGCGGAGTTGGTTTGTCAATTTATTTAAAAAACATTTAATTGCATAAATAAAGGCCAATTGAACAAAGCACGGAAGCCCAACTTCCTGATCGTGGACAAGAACACCGGTGTCGCGGAGATTGAGGAAGCATTCAGGACCTTCTGTGCCAGGGACGACATTGCGATCATCCTGATCAATCAGCACGTGGCCGAGATGATCCGCTACCAGGTGGACCAGCACCTTGCCAGCATCCCGGCCGTTCTCGGTCCGATTTTTTTATCAGACCCTTCCCAATTATTTTTTAAAGAGATTCCATCCAAAGAAATGCCCTATGACGCTTCGAAAGACAGCATATTGAACCGAGCACGCGGTCTGATCAACCCGGAAGATCTCAAATAAATGAATATTGGGACATAATAGCATAGGTTGTGTTTTTCCAATGAATAAAGTCACTTCCTTTCCTGTGAGTATATTTCGGGTACACACATTTTACGACATTTCAGTAAGTAAAAATGAAAAAAGAATCGAATTAATCCTTAATACATCGATCATTGATATGAAGTCCCACACTCAAGTTACGAGCATCAGTTATGCACATTCTAGTATAGTGAAGAAGGTTGGTTTGCTTTGGAGGTGGATTTATCAGCGACTCATGGAATCTGCTCGTTGAATCGTCACCTGTAAAAAATCAAATAGAGCAATTGTTAGGTTCTTTAAAATAAATATGACGTTGATGCCCAAGTTCCCATTTTCGGCAAAGAAATTTGCGTGGTTGGTATCGAACGCCAAACAATCGGACTGCGATATCGCCGACGCAACACCCTCGTGAATACCTGTTATTCAATTCAAATTTTATTCACGCTTAACGCATCTACTTCGAGGACTGGCTTCCCAGCATAGTCGACGACGGTTGTTGGACAATTCGAGCCTAAAACTGACCCTAGATTACTAAATTTATATTTTAAATACTTGTAGACGAAGTTCTCTGCTTCTTTCTTGGTTCCTATCAATTGCACTACCGCATAAAACATTTGATAACTTTGTCCAGATTGCCTTCAAAATGTGAGAATCTTAAATTTTCTTTCAATGAAAGTCCCTTACTCATGCTTATCCTGCTTTTCCAAAACAAGCATGAAAAAGGCGTTGTAGCAAGATTGCATCATCACCTATAATAAAGACTAACATTTATTTATTAATAATATTCGAATTAAAAACCCAATCGACAGCTCCGGGCAAATTGATGTCAGTGGCCAGGAATACAATGTCCTCGCCTATTCAGATATATTTAATTAAAGATAAACAAATATAATCAGAGGAACCTTGCAAGGTGGTAATGGATTTGTGAAGTTTCATCAGATGACTCATCACATCGGTCAGACTTCCCTGCCATTTACAAGATGCGCCGGGACATGGACAATGGTAGGGACTTAACAGATTATTATTTTTTTTAAGAAAATATTAATTTGTACCGGAATTCACAAATCTCCTCATGTTCTACTTTTTCGTGATGATAAAAGAACTGATTACAACCAGAATGGGCAAATTTGCATGGGAATTGAAGACTGAGGAACCATAAATGACAATACACAACAGTTAGCCAGTGATTTTTTTACCTTGTGGCTATCTTTTCCATTCCCAAATTTCGTATACTCGGAATTGGTCCTGGAGTGNTGTTGTTGTGTCGATGCCGAAATTTTGGCCATACTTCGCTGAACTGGTGCTGAATATGTCAGCGGGGGATTACCCCCGGAAGAGGTGGGGGAAGGCGGATCACTTCCCGAGTTGGACATTAGTTGCAGCTTCTCAGTTGAAGATTGTTTTCCGCCACCACCGCTGCTCATTTACAGCACAAAGAACACTGTTAACTATTTAAATTTGATAATTTGTAAATATTTGACTAAGAAAAGTTATCTCCTAGGGAAATGAAATTGCAACTTATAACAATAACAACATTTATTTCTCAAAACAAATGATCAATGCATCGGTTTCTTCTCACATCTTTGGGATTATCCCATCTCTTTGTGCCAATCGAAAAACGCAATCGTCAGACTCTCCCTAAAATTACGCTTTTATCTTCAACAAGGTATAATTTTTTATTTTTTAGAGATTTATGATAATTTTGTGGTTACCATGAAGCGAAGCTTGCCACATATGGCATATTTGGTGGTCTTTCCCGGAATAAGACGACCGGTATTCGGATCAACATCGACGATTTCCAGCTGGATCGAAGCATGATCCTTAGCAGCAATAATTCGTGATGAAGAAGAGCTAAAAAGGAAAAAATATATATGTAAATGACCATTCCCTGACAAATTACCATTTCCTCGGGACATACAAATCAACAGATTCTCCAGCGTCGTTTTGCATTTTATCGCTTGATGTCAAAGATTAATATATAAAAAAATTTAAAAAATAGATTGTCAATACCAAGCAAATATTATAGATAAATAAAAATAAACAGATGCTTTCAAACTAATGAGATATAAAAAATGAATGTAATTTTTTATTCTATACATTATCTTTTTGTTTTTTAATATAAACAATTTGTATTCTCCTAAATTGGAAAAGGATTTATGGCTTTTTCTCCTTATCATTCTTTGGCGCTTCAATTTGACCAGCTTTTTGGATAACTTTGTAACCAGAGGTAATGGATGCGTCGCGAAAGGCGGGAAAAACTTCCCAGGGAGTATTAAGATCAAATTTCCTAAATTCTTGTGCCATCTCCGTCGGTTCGTAGATAACTCGCTTCAACTCGTGGTCCCACCGTAACTCAACATAACCGGACAATGGAAAATCTTTTCTTTGAGGATGTCTGAAATACAGTATTTGATTTTGCCTATTATTAAATTGAAAAATAGACCCTTCAAAGCCATAATCTGTCAAGATCTTCCTGAGGTCTGGATGGTTGTTAAACCAAACTCCGTACATATCATATATTTCACGTTCATACCATTCGGCGCCGGAAAATATACCAGTTATAGAGTCAATTGGTGCAATCTATTAAAGTTGGAACATTAAATTGATACTTCAACTCTGATAACCTCATCAGCATATGTTCGAATTCTTATTCTAGCATTGAATCGATGTGAAAGAAGTGCATAAATTATCTCAAAACGGTTTTTACGAGTTGGCACATCCAATCCACAGGCAAATATAAAATTGGTGAATTGAGACGGATGATGGCCCTTCAAGAAACCCATAACAGGGACGACTCCGCTTGGATGTATTAATAGTTCCAATTCGTCGCCACCAGCGAACTTAAAATAAATTAAATTGTGGAAAATAATTACTAAAACTAATTTTGCCTGAACTTGCTGAACAAACTTTGGCAGACAATTCGCTACATATTGTCCAAACAATGTCAATTTTTCCTTTTTGACTTCGTCGATCACATATTTTGTGCCTAAAATTTAATACACATAATTTTTAACTTCATACTCAAAGTACTTGTTATTTTCTTCGTTTCTGCTGCTTTCGCTTCGGTACCAGGCGCAGCATAACCTCCAGTTTGGAATCGAAGTGCAAATGATCTTCCGGAAGTTGAATTTAACAATCGCAAATGCCTTCCAAACATTTTAAACGAGAAAAAAGTTCCAATAGTACTAAAATTTTCAAAAAAAATTTGTTCATCCGAACATTTTATCGATGTTTTGACCATGTTCGAATGAACAAAAAATGGGCTCTAGACCTTTAGGGGTCCAAACAAATTTTTGGGCTCCCTGAATTTTTAGAGGTCCAATCAAATTTTTTAGGGGTTCAATGAACTTTTAGGAGCCCAATCCCTTAGCTGAGCATGTTTTTGTCGAAAGGAACAACAAAACTAAATTTATGATTCGAACTCTGATTCCAATAAACATTTCGAATACTCAGAGTACTAAGCAAATATTCATAAGCAGAGAAAAAGATGTCGAATTCTTTTTGGCACTTTTTCGGTTTGGGTACACCCCCCCCCCCAAAAAAATTTTTTTCTTCCCCCTCCCTTCCAAAAATTTCTTCTCTGGGGTAATTTTTAACGCTGAATCTAATTCTGACGTCCATTTTAACGTCAATGGTTCGTCATTATCAACGTTAAAATACTACAAGCAAGTCATTTTTAATGATTTTGCAACCAAAATTTTTTGAGGTCAACGTCAAAAATTGACGTCAGATGACGCAGTACGACAAAATAGACATCAGAATCGGATTCAGCGTCAAAAATTACCCATAGGGAGAAAATCGCTTCGAAAAATTATAGGCCTAAATGTAGAAACCAGATTTCCACATTTTTCTGACGCACATTTTACTTGAAAGACATTTATTTTTGGGACTGATATTTTTAGTGTCCCAGAGGGTTCAAAATTGTTTATTCTCTGGGGTGATTTTGGACGCTGAATCCGATTCTTATTGATTGGTCGCTGGAGCGAGATCAATTTGCAAAAATTACATCCATTTTTACTTAAATGCGTCCATCTGACGTCAATTTTTGATGAAGAGTAAAAAAACTTTTCTTCTAAAAATCCTAAGAAAATGAACAAAAATTCTGACGTCAGCTCAAAAAAGATGTCAAAAGACGCATTACGTCAAACCAGGGGCGTAACCAGCCTAGCGTTTCGGGGGGGGGCTGTGGAAAATTTTTAAAGTCGATTTTTAGGGATGCTTTTTCGCAACTGCTAAAATCAGCGTAGAAAAGCCAGAGAATTCGGTAATACTTCGGTTTGTACCCCCCCTTTTTTGAAAAAAATTGATGTCCCCAAAATGGCCCCAAAATCACATCCTAGGGTCAGTTTTTGACGCTGAATCCGAATCTGACGTCCGTTTTGACCTAATGCGTCATCTGACGTCACTTTTTGACGTCGAAAAATTTTGACGCCAAAAATTTTGATGTCCCAAAAATGCCGGTTAAATACATTTTGCATTTTCTCGTTAAAGGTAGCCACCCATGTGAACAGTGAAAAAAAATATTATTAAAAACATCATTTTAAGAATAAACAGGGTACAATTCAGCAATTTGGGACCAGAAATGGAAAAAAACGTCGGGTCCATCGAATTGGCGACGCCACAGAAAATCATACAAATAGCTCGCGAAAACAGATCTATGTGTTCCGTATCGACTTTTACGTCCAGCCTTGAATTTCTGCCACGTACTCTGTATGCTGCCCTGACGTAGGATCCACAAAATAGTCTCCTATTTTTTCTTAAAAAAATTTTTTTTCCTATTTTTAAGTAGTCCAATTTCCTTGAGCCATTGTTCAAATAGTTCATCCGATAAGCTCAATTTCTCGAATAAATCGCGAAGAGTGAAATTTTTTAGCTCTTCCATTATTAATTTGAGGCTAAAACAATAATCAAAATGTATTTATAATAATATTTTACAATAAAAAAATGAAAATTTTTTTTCAAAATTTTAGGGGTCAAATCGGAGACCCAAACTCCACAAGTGCCATTTCTTTTTCTCTGCTCACTCGCTTTTCCTATGGCAGTTTACATATAATAAGGCATTCGCTTCGTAAAATTGAGGATTCAAAGCGTTTCTCCCGGTGTCCAATTTTTGGCACTTTTTGCGTTTGTATACCAAATTTGACTATCAATATTTTGTGAAAATTTTTTTTACAAAAAAACTCATTCTTTTATTGAATATTATATATAAAACACAAATTTATTGATTTTAGATAAATTTAATAATGGAAGAGTTAAAAAATTTTACACTCCATGATTTATTTGAGAAATTGCGTTTGTCCGATGAAAAATTTGATTTTTGGTCCAAAGTCGCTGAATTGTACCCTATTGATTCTTAAAATGCTTTTTTATATATAATATTCAATAAAAAATGTGTTTTTTTTTTGTAAAAAAATTTTCACAAAATTTTGATGGTCAAATTTGGTATACAAACGCAAAAAGTACCCAATTTTTATCGTATATCCGTTTTTAGGGGTGTATTTTTCGAATTTTTAATTTTTGGTCCACAAAATTTTATTTTTTCGAAACGGAGTAGTAATGGGAAAATTTTGGGAAAAATAGGGCATTTTTCTCAAGAAATNTAAGAAAATATTAATTTGTACCGGAATTCACAAATCTCCTCATGTTCTACTTTTTCGTGATGATAAAAGAACTGATTACAACCAGAATGGGCAAATTTGCATGGGAATTGAAGACTGAGGAACCATAAATGACAATACACAACAGTTAGCCAGTGATTTTTTTACCTTGTGGCTATCTTTTCCATTCCCAAATTTCGTATACTCGGAATTGGTCCTGGAGTGACAAAAAAATTAGTTAAAAACTCAAAAGAAAAAACCTCTACAAGTCGGACATGCCGTAACCTTCGGACGACAATTGCCACATACCAAATGCCCTGACTGGCACTGAAGATATGGCGGAAGCATATAATCTTTAAAGGGAAATGAATTTTCCGCCGGACATTAAATTATCGGACTCACCTAAACAGACTGGACACTCGAAAGCTGAGAGAAGTTCGGAAGTGGCAGTCGGATGGCCCATCTGGAGAACACTCGGTCCCGCCGCAATCACGGTGGCAATTGCTTGTGAAGTCGGAGGAATCTGTTGAGGAGCAGCGAAACCGGCGGGAATCGAATTGACCATCATAGCTAGAATTCGGGTTTCATGACAGATTAGCATCAAACAAAAATTGTCCCACTTGCAGTTTGTTGTTGTGTCGATGCCGAAATTTTGGCCATACTTCGCTGAACTGGTGCTGAATATGTCAGCGGGGGATTACCCCCGGAAGAGGTGGGGGAAGGCGGATCACTTCCCGAGTTGGACATTAGTTGCAGCTTCTCAGTTGAAGATTGTTTTCCGCCACCACCGCTGCTCATTTACAGCACAAAGAACACTGTTAACTATTTAAATTTGATAATTTGTAAATATTTGACTAAGAAAAGTTATCTCCTAGGGAAATGAAATTGCAACTTATAACAATAACAACATTTATTTCTCAAAACAAATGATCAATGCATCGGTTTCTTCTCACATCTTTGGGATTATCCCATCTCTTTGTGCCAATCGAAAAACGCAATCGTCAGACTCTCCCTAAAATTACGCTTTTATCTTCAACAAGGTATAATTTTTTATTTTTTAGAGATTTATGATAATTTTGTGGTTACCATGAAGCGAAGCTTGCCACATATGGCATATTTGGTGGTCTTTCCCGGAATAAGACGACCGGTATTCGGATCAACATCGACGATTTCCAGCTGGATCGAAGCATGATCCTTAGCAGCAATAATTCGTGATGAAGAAGAGCTAAAAAGGAAAAAATATATATGTAAATGACCATTCCCTGACAAATTACCATTTCCTCGGGACATACAAATCAACAGATTCTCCAGCGTCGTTTTGCATTTTATCGCTTGATGTCAAAGATTAATATATAAAAAAATTTAAAAAATAGATTGTCAATACCAAGCAAATATTATAGATAAATAAAAATAAACAGATGCTTTCAAACTAATGAGATATAAAAAATGAATGTAATTTTTTATTCTATACATTATCTTTTTGTTTTTTAATATAAACAATTTGTATTCTCCTAAATTGGAAAAGGATTTATG
>LDKF01000083.1:118926-129572 GCA_001026735.1 Rotylenchulus reniformis | reverse complement strand
GGGGGGGGGGCTGTGGAAAATTTTTAAAGTCGATTTTTAGGGATGCTTTTTCGCAACTGCTAAAATCAGCGTAGAAAAGCCAGAGAATTCGGTAATACTTCGGTTTGTACCCCCCCTTTTTTGAAAAAAATTGATGTCCCCAAAATGGCCCCAAAATCACATCCTAGGGTCAGTTTTTGACGCTGAATCCGAATCTGACGTCCGTTTTGACCTAATGCGTCATCTGACGTCACTTTTTGACGTCGAAAAATTTTGACGCCAAAAATTTTGATGTCCCAAAAATGCCGGTTAAATACATTTTGCATTTTCTCGTTAAAGGTAGCCACCCATGTGAACAGTGAAAAAAAATATTATTAAAAACATCATTTTAAGAATAAACAGGGTACAATTCAGCAATTTGGGACCAGAAATGGAAAAAAACGTCGGGTCCATCGAATTGGCGACGCCACAGAAAATCATACAAATAGCTCGCGAAAACAGATCTATGTGTTCCGTATCGACTTTTACGTCCAGCCTTGAATTTCTGCCACGTACTCTGTATGCTGCCCTGACGTAGGATCCACAAAATAGTCTCCTATTTTTTCTTAAAAAAATTTTTTTTCCTATTTTTAAGTAGTCCAATTTCCTTGAGCCATTGTTCAAATAGTTCATCCGATAAGCTCAATTTCTCGAATAAATCGCGAAGAGTGAAATTTTTTAGCTCTTCCATTATTAATTTGAGGCTAAAACAATAATCAAAATGTATTTATAATAATATTTTACAATAAAAAAATGAAAATTTTTTTTCAAAATTTTAGGGGTCAAATCGGAGACCCAAACTCCACAAGTGCCATTTCTTTTTCTCTGCTCACTCGCTTTTCCTATGGCAGTTTACATATAATAAGGCATTCGCTTCGTAAAATTGAGGATTCAAAGCGTTTCTCCCGGTGTCCAATTTTTGGCACTTTTTGCGTTTGTATACCAAATTTGACTATCAATATTTTGTGAAAATTTTTTTTACAAAAAAACTCATTCTTTTATTGAATATTATATATAAAACACAAATTTATTGATTTTAGATAAATTTAATAATGGAAGAGTTAAAAAATTTTACACTCCATGATTTATTTGAGAAATTGCGTTTGTCCGATGAAAAATTTGATTTTTGGTCCAAAGTCGCTGAATTGTACCCTATTGATTCTTAAAATGCTTTTTTATATATAATATTCAATAAAAAATGTGTTTTTTTTTTGTAAAAAAATTTTCACAAAATTTTGATGGTCAAATTTGGTATACAAACGCAAAAAGTACCCAATTTTTATCGTATATCCGTTTTTAGGGGTGTATTTTTCGAATTTTTAATTTTTGGTCCACAAAATTTTATTTTTTCGAAACGGAGTAGTAATGGGAAAATTTTGGGAAAAATAGGGCATTTTTCTCAAGAAATTTCAACATTTTTGCTGAAATTCCACTATTAAAGGGTGCCGGCGCGGCGGCCCCGATAGGGGCCGCCGGAGAAAATATTTGAAAATTAGACGAAATCAACAGGAGGACCCTTATGAAAAATTTTTCGAGGTGGCGTTTCGGGGGGGGCCCGTTTGCCCCCCCCCTCGTTATGCCCCTGCCGCAGGGATGAGCAAAAACACAAATGTTGTGTTTATTTGTGTGGCGTGAGCGCAGAGAAAGAGAACACAGAAAATTTGTGTGAGACACAGCCCACACAGCGAGCACTAAAACCACAATAAACACAAGTCTAATTTAAATATAGCGGAATGGGCGCAGATGCACAACGCCAACTTTATAAACAATTTCGCCCAAAAAATAAGAAATTGGAATTTTGTAATTGGAAATTGCATTGCGCAATAGGCCCAAATATGCAAAGTGCAACCATTTTCTTTTATAAAGAAATACATAAAATAGTCAAAAAAAATCGTAGCTTTTTTAAAGTTTTTGTTAATTTTTTATAAGTTCCTTGCAGTTTAAGAGAATGGAGAAAGAAAATCAAATTTATTCATCAACTCCGTCAACTTCACGCAACCCGAGTGGAAATTTGGGGAGGACTCCGTTGCAAGAAATTAGTTTAACGAGCAATGACAGTGACGACAACATTTTTAATGCTTCCACCGGTTCGATTTTGGAGAATCCACTCAAGAGAAAGGTGGGTGAAATTATTATAAAAAATAAAATTAGTGTTAATATTTAAGAGAAAAATTTCGATCAATATTTCCGATGCGAGATGGATCGATGGCCGTGCTGTATCGGGGAAATATTCAACAATGTTCGTTCATCTTTTGGATTCGGGAAAGGAAAGCGGATTTATTCGATGTAATCTGTGCGACTATTACTGTTTGAATGATTATCATCGCCAGACATACATGAAGTAAAATTAAATTTTTAAAAGAAAAATAATAAATTGTTAAGATATTTCAAAAAATTGGACCTAAACTGCATAAGTACCATTTTTTCTAAATTCAATTCGAAATTCATTTTTTAGAAAAATCTCACTAATTGTTGATAATTGTGGGCCATGTTTATATGAACCAGCTGAAACACGATGGCTTTCGCGTTACAAAATGTGCCATACATTTCTGAATTCAGTAGAAGAAATTGGGCATGTATTTTCCGTCCAATACAGTCAACTTGCTGGAAAACATACCGATTTGATCACCCAATTTCGAAAATTGGTTCAAAATGACATTGTGTTTATTAATGCTTTTGTTAAAGTTTTGCGGCCTTTATACGAATCGCTAGAGAAATTGCAGGTTATTTTAAGGATTTTTTTTATTTTCAAATTATTTTTCCAGACCGTCAAAATTCCGACCTTGAACACTATAATACGCATATTTTCAAGTTTTCAGCTCCATTTGAATAAAATTGAGCAGGAATTTGCGGAAGATTCACCCGAAGCAGCGTTGGCTCGGGCAGCAAAGCATGCATTGTTGAGAAAAACTGAACGGTCACTGAATGTAAAACTGCTAAAGTGCGCTGCATTTCTCGATCCAATGGAGCTGAGCAGAATCAGAGCAATTTGCAACCGTGTTTCATTATGGGGCACTTCGGATTCGGTGATTTTATTTGTTGAATTTTATGAATTTTTAAGAAATTAAAAATTCAGTTCAAATATGCAACTTTGGAAATTTTTTACTCATCTGGTATCGACGTATAAACGGAAAGTGTGAACGATGAAAATGAAGAATTCCCGCGAGAAAGCCCTATATTGGATGTCGAACGTGAAATTGGCGCTTATATGGCCCTAATTACAGATCCAAAGGAATTCGATGTGCTTTCATTTTGGAATACAACAGGAAAGGTAACAGGAGGGCAGAGGAGGGAGATGGAAAATTTGTTCTTATTAATAAATTTATTTTTTATTCAGATGTTCCCATTGCTTCGTCAATTGGCTCTAAAAGTGCTCGCCATTCCATGCAGTACTGCGCACTCGGAGAGGGCATTTTCGCGGCTGCACCATTTGTGCACATCCTATCGACGATCACTCTCTTCTGAAACAATTTCCGCAATAATCTGTCTTGGGTCGCTAGAATTCGATGAATTATTTGATCAAATTTAATGATTTTGACATTTTTAATCATGTTTTAATATTTGTTTATGCGTTCTAATTTTCTGGAAGAATTGTAAAAATAAAAGCGAATTTTTGATTTGTTTTCCTTTTTCAATTCCTTTTCATAACCCCAAAAGTAAAGAATATAGCGAAAAAAATTTCATAAAGAATTGTGTTTTTAGTGCTTGCTGTGTGGGCTGTGTCTCACACAACTCTTCTGTGTTTTTCTCTTCTGCGTCTCTGACCACACAAATAAGCACAACATTTGTGTTTTTGCTCACCCCTGCCCCTGCGTCAAACTGGACGGCTCTTATATATTATATAGTTTACCCCACATGAATTCAAAAATAGAAATTCTATTTTTTTTAATTCATCAAAAACGACTTCCCTGGGGTAACTTTAGGGGTACTTATACAGTTTACGTGACAAATTTTTTCGAAATTTTCAAAAAAAAAATTTTTTTTCCATTCTGATTCTACCCTGGAGTAATTTTTGACGCTGAATTCGATTCTGACGTACATTTGGCGTAATGCGTCATTTGACGTCAATTTCTGACGCTGACGTCAAAAACCCAAAGAAATTAATTTTTGAAAAATCATCTAAAAACGACTTCATTGGAATAATATTTACGCTGAATTCATCAAAAAGTGACATCAGATTCGGATTCAGCATCAAAAATTACCCCAGGGAAGTCGTTTTTAGATGATTTTTCAAAAATTATTTTTTTGGGGGCTTTTGACGTCAGCGTCAGAAAGTGACGTCAGATGACGTATTGAGCCAAAATGGACGTCAGAATTGGATTCAGCATCAAAAATTACCCCAGGGAAGTCGTTTTTAGATGATTTTTTCAAAAAAATTTTTTTGAAGATTTCGAAAAAATTTGTCACGTAAACTGTATAAGTACCACTTTAGGCGCTGAACCCGATTCTGACGTCCATTTTGACGTAATGCGTCATCTGACGTCACCTTTTATAAATAAATATTATTTTTTAAAATTCATGTGGGGTAAACTATATAAGAGCCAACTGGACGTCAACGTCCAAAACCACCCTAGTGAAATCATTTTTTAAAAAATTGGATTCAAAACTGCACTGGGACTCAAAAATGGGTGCTGGTACATTTGAGTCCCAAAAATAAACGCCTTTCATTCAGTAGCGCGTAGCGCCCTATTTTAATTTTATATAAGGTTATATATATGTTGTAGCCGTTTCTGCATATCCATCCAAACCGTTTTCTTGCGGGGTCTACAACATATTCTGAAAGTTTCAAAGCATTTTATTCATCCGAACATGGTCAAAACATCATCCGAACATCAAAACATCTAAAATCGGCGTAAAAATCCTGTAGAAATCAAATTTATTTTCGGCGCTATGATTTTATGACGCGAAAGCATGCTATGTTAAATTATTGTTGTTTGTTTCTTTTTCCCTCTATTTATCCACTTTTTATGAGCTATTTGCAAGAAGGAATTCGCTTCAAAAGATCATAGAAAAGTCCATTTCTACCGAGCGACTATTTTAATTTTACATTTGATGTTTTGACCATGTCCCGATGAACAAAATATGTTGAAACTTTCAGAATACAGTAGACCCACCAATCAAATGGTTTTGGCATTTGGTTTTGGGTTTCAAACCGTTTGACCCCCATGTTTGGCAAATGTTTGTTTCACCGATGCAGAATCGGTTACAATATGATATATACATATGACTGGCACTTAAATTGAGATTTGGGTTTTTAATGGGGGTTTCAAACAAAATCCGGGGTCCGGTCCGGATCCGGGGTCTTCGTAGACCCGGACTTTCCCGACCCAGGCTTTTCCCGAACTCCGGGATCCTATCCGCCGGAGCTGTCCCCAAAATCAGGGTCTGGTTTTCCAAAAATCCGAGCTCTAGTAGTAATTACATCAATTATAACAAAAAATTTCATTTTTTAAAGATAAGTTGCTTAAGAGGAAGAAATTTTCTAGTATAATATCACATCGAAGAAAACGACAAAATGGGCAAAGGATTCCAAAATTTTATGTCCAAAAAGGACTTT
The DNA here is from genome assembly GCA_001026735.1 of Rotylenchulus reniformis. Classification (NCBI taxonomy): domain Eukaryota; kingdom Metazoa; phylum Nematoda; class Chromadorea; order Rhabditida; family Hoplolaimidae; genus Rotylenchulus; species Rotylenchulus reniformis. The sequence continues at coordinate 123,997 of LDKF01000083.1, read as the reverse complement.
CATCCAAGTGCATGGTGGAATTTGAAAAGGGTATCTTTTTATAATTTAGGATGTTAATTAAATCCTGAAATAATTCATTTAGAAATGGGAGGCGGAACAAAAGAATGATTTGGAACGAAAAAGACAAGAAGATCTACGCGTCCAATACGAAAAGGAACAGGAAATATTGAACAACAAGTATCAAGTTGTTTTTGTTTAATAACAATTTATGATTTCTAGAGCATTACTGGGCGATGAAAAAGCACGTCTGGGTCTTTCATTTATGTATGATGCACCAGCAGGAATAAACAAAAAGAAAGAAGAAGGTCCCGAACCAAAGTTCGAATGGCAGCGGAAATATAATGCGCCGAGGGAAGAATGGGCGAAGGGCAATGAGCTCATTCAGGATCAGCCATTTGGGATCCAAGTTGGAATTAATTGCTAATTGCATCAAAAGTTCATAACTTTTAGGTCAGAAATGTCAGATGCGTCAAGTGTCGCACCTGGGGCCATTTAAACACAGATCGCGAGTGTCCATTGTACGGGATGAGTGGCAATGCCGAGGACCATGGATGTATGTTACATTATATGGTAGTATATCTATTGTCCTGACCTGAAATTAGAGCTTTCCTTAAAGAAGAATTTGAATTAATTAATTTCTAGAAATATAAATAAAAATATAATTCATCTGTTTTTAACCCATACTTAAATAAAGATTTAGAAATGTTGATCGTATTCAAAAAAACTTACGAATTGTTTATTATCATCCCACCCAGGGGTTCCTTTACCCAAGGTGTCCAGATCCAAACCATAAAAATACGGCATTTGTCAATTTTTGTTTTGGTCCAAAAAATACGGCAATTTATGAGGAAAATACGGCAAAAAATACAGCAGATTTATAAACCTTTAAAAATCAAATAAAATTATTCATAAATTTTATTCCGCATATTTTTCACTATTTTGACTTTGTCAAGTAATTGTTGGTTGGGAAAAAGAGATCACGCAAGATAAGTCTTTGGCGGCTATACAGTTCATCTTCTCTTGATGGGTGGCGGCGGTCCCGATAGAGGCCGCCGGAGAAAATTTTGAAAATTTTTGGTCACTTTCATAAGAAAGTTGCATGTTTTTAGACTACTTTTTTTTATAAAGACTTTACATAAAGGGACGGTGGCGGCGGTCCCGATAGGGGCCGCCGGAGAAAATTTTGAAAATTAGACTGTTTTTCTTAAGAAAATTGACCATTTTTTTTCTTAAGTACACTTTTTATGAGGAAATTTTAATGTATTATTGGATGCTGGCGGCCCCGATATGGGCCGCCGGAGAAATTTTTGAGAATTTATTCATTTTCATAAGAAAAATAAGCATTTTTTGATCAAAATTCCAAATTTTCAAAAATACGGCATTGGGCAAAAATACAGAAAAAAATACGGCGAGAAGGTCAAAAATCCGGCAAATGCCGTATAAATACGGCTGTTTAGACACCCTGCCTTTACCACAAAACAAAAACTTACTAAGACTACAAACTACTAAGTAAGACTACTTACTAGACTACTTGATTCTATCCAAATTCGTAAGTTAAAAACCGATTTAATTCATTTCCATAAACTCTTACATCACTGGCGTAGCCAGCACTAGCGTATCCAGGATTTGGCCATGGGGGCCGGATTGAACAAAATTTTGAAAAATTTCGAAATTTTGCTAATTTTTTAAGGAAAATAGTCAGTTTTTTCCTATTTTTTCTCGCCATGGGGGGNCTTGAGTCTGTCGATCTTTCCCCATATCTGTCACGAAAAAAAATTGGTTCAATTTCCTTAAGAAAATTTGATAAAACTTCAAAAAATGAAAATGCTTTTTCTATCAAAGAATCGAAAACAAGAAATGATCCTTTTAAAATTTTTATTCCTACTCTTACAAACCAAATCAGATACAATTCATTTTTCAATAGAGTTCCTAGTCAATATTCAAGATTACCAGCCAAAATTCGAAAATCTATTCCAAAAGGCTAAACTCCTTGAGTCTGTCGATCTTTCCCCATATTTGTCACGCCCAACACCCGGAGCATGATCCAATGGGCATTTTATTTTGTTATTGCGATTGTTATTATTTTATTTTGATCTTTGACTCACTTGATTATTATATTATATATTATTTTCGTGCATTTCTGGAACGTCGCACTAGTGGCACATAAATACAATACAAACAATAATAATTGAGAATACTTATTCAGATGCCAACAATCCATCTGATATCATCAAAGAACTGAACACGGAAAAGAACAGAATGGTCCAGACAACTGATGATATTCCGAGTTCCTCTACTACTGAATTTACTGTTAAAATGGAAGTAAAAGCCGAAATTAATGAAATGCATATTAAATCATCAAAAGAGGAAGGCAAATCCAATTCGAAGATCAAAGAAGAAAAGAAAAGCAAACGGAAACGGCATTATTCATCTTCGGAACAGGAGGAAGATTTGGGAGGAGAAGAAGAAGAGGAGAAAAAGGAGGGTCCAGTCGACCAGGAACAATTGTTGGAGAACATGCGAGAAGAACACAATTTGCAATTCAAAAGTGGCATTTTGATGGGTCTTAGAGCGGATGAGAATATTAAGGCGCGTATATTTAATTTGCATTTGGCTTAATATAATCAATAATTTTCAGAAATTGACTTCAGTGGTGGATGAACATGAACAAAAGACTTTTGAATCATTTCTAAAGGGATTGAGCGAGAAGAAGCGCGAGAAAATAATGAAGTATCAAATAAAATTTTTATAATTGAATTAACGGATCTTTTTAAGGAAAATTATGAAAGCAGATCTGGCTGGGAAAGACAGCAAAAAGGACAAGAAACGGAAGAAGGAGAAGAAGCAAAAGAAACACAAAGAAACCGGCAGCAAGAGACACAGGCACGAATCGAGAAGGGACGAGGAACGAGGGGAAAGAGACTATCATCGACGAGAGGGAGAAAAGAGAAAGCATCATCATTGATCATGGTCAATTCGCAAAAAGTTTGTATTGGAAATGGAGGAGAGATATCGGAAATTTCATCTATTTTTTCATAACAGATTTATCATTGATTTATATATTAATGTCTATACCTACGCTTATTCTATTTGTTGTAAGTTTTAATGGAAGAAATGACACTTAAAATAATTGATTCTCTGGAAAATCTAATCAAATTAACACCGGATGTGCAATCAATCTTGATACTCGACTCTGAGGGTGTTCCAGTCGCCAGTGCAGGCGAAGAAGTAATTTAATTTATTTTTTAATTTCCGCCATTTTTCCTAGATTCGGAATCGAAGTCAATATTCGATATCTTATAATACCCTTATTGAGCAGGGCAAAAAATTGGGCATGGGATCTCACAAGTTTTGGGTGTTTCGGTACGAGATGAACCAGGTGATTGGAGTTTTGTCACAACTCGAAATTTGAAGTTAAGGTGGTTCTGCTGAGCATTGGCGCCTTCGCGGTGTTTATCATGGCCTCGGCCTCCGCCAATATGGGAATTCTGTGCTCATTGTCCGCCCAGTTGGAACCAATACTGGGGGAATGTGCTTTGATTGTCAAGGAGGTGGCCCATAGTCAATCAGTTGAACAAAGTCCAAGACAATGAAAAAATTTCATTGTTATTCTTCGCCATTTCTTTCGCATTTATATTTTTTACGAATAAAATTTAAAAAAATTAATTATTACTAATAAATTAGTTATAAAACTTTTGTTAGTTCAATGTCTATTAAATTAATTATAATTTATCTTTTGAAATGATAACTGATAAGATTATGCATCACGTGGAACCGACCACATCTACTAGTATTCCAACTTCTGCTGATGAGAGGCATAACACATTAGAAAAGGACATAAGTGAGGCACTCATCCGATTGGCCAACATTCGCAACGAGGGAGACAGGGCGGAGACAACTGGTAGGGCGGACGGGACAATTTTTAGAACGAATATTTATTTTACCCGGTAAAAAAGCGAAAAAAATCTCGGGCTTGAAGATTATTCTTAAAGAAAAGTTTTATTTTTCTCGAAGAAAAGGGACAAATGCATAGAATATACAGAACATTTTTAGTTTTAAGGAGCATGGAGAGTTTGAATCCAATTAATTTAAGATAATTCAAAGCAGAGCGTGCAGATCAAGCTGAACGCATTGCAGCACGAGGAGCGTGCACTGCTCAGCCTTCTCACGCAATTACGTTCCCACCAGCGAACCCTGCAACTGGAACAAGCCAGACTGCAGCAGCTCCTTGAGGACAAATTCAAGAACGATGCTGGATCAACAGCGCGTGATTCGGAGACGGGCACAATTTGAGGAATCTATTCTATCCCCTTTTATTTTTGCTTTTTTTGAATTTGTTTTAAATTTGAAACTTTTTCAATTGTATTAATTTTATCTTGTTCACTCTGTTCATCACAAAATCTCTTGCTGAATTCATTTTTTTATTTTCAGTTCCATCCCTCTCCCCATTGCCATCTCTTTTTATTTTGGAGTGAATTTGTTTGCGACTCGGATCTGTGTCCTCTTGGCCATTCTCCGCCGGGACGGGCGAGTACAGCAATAGGCTAATGACATTCCGAAGAAGATGAGCACTTCCAGCATAGAAATCGAACTCATCCCCAGCCAAAGACCTTTCGGGACATTTGCAAAATGGGACAAAACGGGGCCGGTCCGTTACCAAGAGCCCCTCCGGCATCGGCGATGAATTCGATGAGCTGGTCAAGGAAGCCGAGGGGATACTCTCAAATGGGGACAACTGATCGTGGTCACCAACTCCGTAGGCCTGGCGCTCCTGGACGGAAATGGTGCCAATCCGCTGGTGATACACCTCCAGCCTGGCCGTGTGCTGGGCGTACCATTCCCGACATTTCTGTTGGCTTCTCGCCCATCTCCGGCTAAGCGATGTGCCATTGGTGCATTCCACCGGCTTGGGGGGAGGGAGAGATTGATTGAGTCAATCCCAAAAAAGCAACGGACAATGTGATTGCGGGCCGGCCATTTCGCTTCGGAAGCACTGATTTTGTAGAAATTCTGTCTGAATTTGATCAATTGGGGGGGGGGGGCAAGGCAACTGGGGCCATTCTCGGGATCA
>LDKF01000083.1:95140-107996 GCA_001026735.1 Rotylenchulus reniformis | reverse complement strand
CCCGAAAATTTTTTTCTGGCTACGCCCTTGTTTCCGGGACCCATAAGCTACGGCCATGGTTCACATAATTTCTGTTATGCACCAACCTCTTCATCGAAAGCCATCCTCTGATTAATATTCCTCTGTTTTTCCATATAGCGTTTAAGGTGATCAATCAAACCGCGTGTATTTCGGTTCCGGATATAACTTTATGAAAAATTTATTAAAAATTGTCCTTTTATTTTACCAAAATGTTTTCTGTCTTTGCTGCGCCTTCCATCGTTCCAATTTTTGTCTCGCTTCGTGCTCATTGTATTCCTCATGCAAACTTTTGTGAATGTGTTTCTTCATATCGTGGCTTCCTGGCTCATCTTCTTTGGACAATTTTAGGTCTGTCTCGTTCTTTCGTCTCATTTTTGGTGGTGGATTTCGTTCAAGCAATCTTGCGATTTTCTTGAAATCATTTTCTGTTTCTTTCCTTTGGATTTTTTCCATTGGTAATGGATGTGAAGTTGTGGCCATCACGCAAACGGATACGATCCTTTTGACCGATGGTTGTTTAATAAAAAGCTGTTGGATCGTATGTAAGAAAATCATGGCGGCAGGACACCAAAAGGACCTGTAATACACGATTGTTTTAAGTATTTATAAAAAATGGCAAGGTATGGGTCTATTAATTTATTTTGCCTCGAATCGTTTGAAGATGTGAATATCGGGAATTATTACAACGAAAACTTTCCTTCAGTTTAGGATAGGGCCTATCCGATAGGCTGTTAGTTTTCAATTTTTGAAAGTATTTTTTTGTTGGCGATCTGTCTTTTTCTCTTACTCTGATAATATTTTTTGTTCGTTTTTCGTTTCATAAATTGGGCTCATTGCCGATTCGAGGTAAAAAAATAAATGGATCAGTATTATAATTATTATGAATCAATAATAGAACAAAAGAAAATTTAATAAAAGGAAGGTATTCATGAAAAGTCTCTCGATAGAAATGGACCTTTCTGTGATCTTTTGAAGTGAATCCCTTCTTGCAAAATAAAACTTAAAAATGAATGATTGGAAGGAAAAAGAAACAAACAACAATCATTTAACATCTTAACATGGCATGCTTACGCGTCATAAAATCATAGAGACGGAACAAAGAATTACTGACCTATTATTTTTTTACACAAAAGTTAGCGGACGTGCTACAGTACCAATGAGTACTCATTTTCTTTTTCATGAGCACTCTGTTCGTTTTCTTGTTTTGTTTTCTTCACCCTTTTCCATGAGCATTCTCTCGTTTCAACGAACATTTTTTCGTTTCAAATAAAAAAAATCCTTTCCAACTTTTGGGTAAAAAAAAATAATGGATCAGTATTTCGGCGCTAGTTGCAAGACGCCCCTTTTTGAAATAAGGTACTCCAAACCCTCCATTCTGTCAAAAAATTTTGATTTTTTCCGAAATTTTTAAGAAATTTGTATAAAATGAATCTTATATTGTCATATCCTACTGTTTTTTGCTAAGGTTTGGGGGATCTGAAGAACATTTCTTGGAGGGTTTGGGGTACCTTATTTCAAAAAGGGGCGTCTTGCAACTAGCGCTAGTATGGGCAATCATGAACAATTCGCATCCCAAAAAAAATTTTTTTAATATGTACCTACCAGCGTAAAATCGACTTCCCCGGGGGTAATTTTTGATGCTGAATCCGATTTTGACATCCATTTTGACGCCCGACGTCATCTGACGTCACTTTTTGACGTCGAAATTTTTTGACGTCGAAATTTTTTTTCAAATATGACCCGGCTACCCTTCATAATGCGTGGGGTGCTTAGGCAACCATACGGTTCAATAGGTGCGGGCTGAAAGATTATTTATTTTTAACTAATAATTTTAATATTGGGCTCGCCGAAGGCTAGCCCAACAATAAAATTTCTAGTTAAAAATTAATAATTTTCAGCACTCACCTATTGAACCGTCTAGCTACCAGTACTATGAGCCGGTTAAATACATTTTTCATTTTCTCTTTGAAGTTTTTGTTTTGTTTTTTATTGTTTTTTCACTGATTTCAATGCATAAAATTTAATTTTGAAAAAAAATTTTTTGACGTCAAAAATTTCCGACGTCAGAAAGTTACGTCAGATGACGTCGGACGTCAAAACGGACGTCAGATTCGGATTCTGCGTCAAAAATTACCCCTGGGAAGTCATTTCTAGATGATTTTACAAAAAATTATTTTTGACGTCAGCGTCAAAAAATGACGTCAGATGACGCATCATGTCAAAATGGAGGTCAGAATCGGATTCAGCACCAAAAATTACCCCCCGGGGAGTCGATTTTACGCTGGTAGGTACATTATTAAAAAAAAATTTTTTTTGGGATGCGAATTGTTCATGATTGCCCTAGTATGGATGTTTTACGCCGATTTTAAATTAATGATGTTCACATGGGCATGGGTAAAGCAATACCTTGGGAATGCCTTATTTTTATGTAGAAATATGAGAATTAGAAATATGAGGGACCTTATAAGAAAAAAATATCATTTTTCCGCTTCTTTCTTATCTTATCTTACGCGTCCCCAAAAATTTTTCATTTTTCGAATTCAGGAACCCCTGATGCACCCTCCCTCCCCCAGTGGAAAAATTATTTGGCTAAGATTTACTTTTATTAAAATATTAAATTTAGATTATGCCAATTGTCAAAGTTTATTCTCGAGAAGCTCGTGAAGATAAAAAAGAGCAATTGGATACTCGTACATCATCCTCACGAGATCCTGAAACGTCACGGACTGAGCGATCAAAAAGCTCAAAAGACAATGAAAGAGAAAAGAACAAAAGTGAAAAAGGCAAAAAAGACCGAGAACGGGAACGAAATTCACGAAGAAGTCGTTCTAGATCACCTCGTGATAGAGACAAGCGAATAAAAGATCGACTGGAAAGAGACAGAGATTCGAGGAAAAGAAGAACGGATATTGATATTGGAGAAATTGTCAACACTCCGGATAAGGTAAAAAAAGAATCATACTCTTTAAAAAATTGATTTTACTAAAACATTTAGTCGAAATTGAGTGAAAAATTGGATAAAGAGATCCAGAAAAGACGCGAGAAAGTTGAGCGATGGCGCGAACAACAGAAAAAGTTACAGGAGAAAAAGACGGAAGCGCAAGAAACAATGACACAAGTTCCACCGGAAGATAAACCATCGTCATCTTGGACTTTAGAAGGCGAGGATGATGATGAGGACGGGGAGGATATGGAGAATGGCGCAGAAGTTGAAAGCAATGGGGGCACTCCAGCAGATATAACAAATGAAGCTAATGGAGAGCGGTACGTTTCTTATATACTGGATAACATTTTCGCCTTATTTTAAATTAAATTCCCTATCCCAATACGGAGACGTAATAAGAGGGTGGATTCCCTCCCCCTCCCCTCAAAAAATACCAAGACCTACTAAAAAATCGAAAGTGTCGCCCTCATTAAATTTTAGGGATTTTTTTTTTGAAAAATTTGAAGAAAAAGTGACCGATTTCCTTTAAAATGATAAAAAGCGATTATACTCGTTGTCAAAAATCGAAAAAATAAAATTTGGAATTCTCTAGCTTGATTATAGACTTTTTGGCGGCCCCTATCGGGGCCCTCGGAGAAAATTTTGAAAAATTTTGGCAATTTTTAAAGGAAATTAGTCATTTTTTCTTCAAGTTTTTCAAAAAAATCCCTTGAAAAATTTTCAACAGGCATTCTTTGATTTTTTTTATATTGGCATCTTGGGGGTGGGGAATGGGAATCCCCCCCCCCCAAGACCCCAAAATCGGAAAAAAATGAACAGGGTCCCCCCTGTTAAAATTTTTTTTTGAAAAATTTTCCGAAAAAAATTTTTCACTAAAGGCAAAAAATTGGTCAATTTCCTTAAGAAAATTCGTTAAAACTTCAAAAAGATTTCCCCGGCGGCCCCTATCGGGGCCGCCGGGGACCCCCTCCACCCATTCCCCCCCCCAAGACCAAATCCTGGCTACGTCTCTGTTTCCACTTAGCTTTTTTGCTAGTTCTTTGGGATAAGGAATATTATTTCAATATTGACGCCTTTTATAGCGCCCTCATTTTCTAATGAATTAATTTTAAAGAATGGACACATCTGGAGAAGCTGGCGATGCAGAATCCGAATTGGATCCTCTAGATGCATATATGGCTGAGATTTCCAACAAAACAAAGGAAGGATCGGTAAAATTTAATTTAGGGAAATATTTTTTATATTAAATATTCAGCAAAAGAAGGCGAGAGTGTTGGTCATTGGAGAAGTGTCCAAAAGTGCTCCCAACAAAGGAGACATAATTGAACCTGAGGAAGAGTCAGTGCCATTAACAGATGATTTGGACATTGAGCAAACAGCATCCAGTTTGCTGGCCAAGGGTAGGATGCTTCCGCAGACTGATCACACCAAAGTTTACTATCGGCCGTTTCGCAAGGACTTCTATGTGGAGGTGCCTGAGATAGCGAAGATGACGAAGAAAGAGGTGGACGATTATCGACAGGAACTGGATGGGATAAAAGTTCGCGGAAAAAATGTGCCGAAACCGATTAAAGGCTGGTCCCAATGCGGCGTAGATCTGAAGATGCTGAATATACTCAAAATGTGAAATTTAAAATAAAAACGATTTTATCAATTTTCCCAACTTTCAGACATAACTACGTTAAACCTACTCCTATACAGGCACAAGCAATTCCTGCGGTTATGAGTGGAAGAGATGTGATTGGAATTGCAAAAACGGGCAGCGGAAAAACACTTGCATTTCTCATTCCAATGTTTCGACATGTTTTGGATCAGCCTCCTCTAGAGGAAATGGACGGTCCAATAGGTAATTTCATAATCACGATTTTTCTAGCAAAAAGTAGAAAAGTAAGAATGAAAGAGGAACAATTAGGGTCCCCCCCCCAAGGCACCTAAATAAATTCATTCTACATCAGGGAAACAGATAAGATTTTCTAAGAGTATTTGAGAAAGTTTGGACCTTTTATTTTCCTTCACTAGTAATAAGTACATAATATACAATTTTTAAGTAGTGCATTTGGGATCTCTGGAAAAATGCCTCCACTGTCAGAAATTGCTTATTTCTTATCTATTACTAGCTGTGATCATGGCGCCAACTCGTGAACTTGCTCTTCAAACTTGGAAAGAAGCGAACAAATTTGCTCGTAATCTCAATCTACACGTGGTTTGTGTCTACGGTGGCGTAGGTATTTCCGAGCAAATTGCAGAACTGAAGAAGGGTGCCGAAGTGATTGTTTGCACTCCCGGTCGAATGATCGACATGCTGGCAGCAAACAATGGTTTTTACTGAAAAAATAATCCTTAAGAAATTAAAAAAGAAATAATAATCTTCAGGAAAAGTCACAAACCTTCGAAGAGCTACTTACCTTGTTCTTGATGAGGCCGATCGAATGTTTGACATGGGGTTTGAGCCTCAAGTGATGAAAATTGTAAACAATATTCGGCCTGATCGACAAACTTTACTTTTCTCTGCTACTTTTCCAAAACAAATGGAAGCGTTGGCAAGAAAAGTTTTGGAACGGCCCGTGGAAATACAAGTCGGTGGACGTAGTGTGGTGTGCAAGGATGTGGAACAACACGCATTTGTGCTGGAAGAGCACCAAAAGTTTCTGAAACTGCTTGAACTGCTCGGGCAATATTGGGAGCACGGCAATGTCCTAGTTTTCGTGGAGAAGCAGGAGAAGGCGGATGATCTTGTTTCCCAATTGATGGGTGCCGGATACAATTGTGCTCCTTTGCATGGAGGCATCGATCAAGATGATCGGGATTTTACAATTTTGGACTTCAAAATGGGACGTCTAAAATTAATGGTAATTTATAACTACCCGATAATATTTAATGATTTTATAAAGGTTGCTACTTCTGTCGCCGCCCGGGGCCTCGATGTTAAGAAGCTGATCCTTGTTGTGAATTACGATGCCCCCAATCACTACGAGGATTATGTACATCGTGTTGGACGGACAGGACGAGCGGGGAACAAGGGCTGGGCATATACTTTCATTCTTCCGATTGGTCAAGAGAAGATTGCCGGCGAAGTTTGTAGAGCATTTGAGACAGCTGACGCAACTCCGCCAGAAGATTTGAAAAAGCTATGGGAGGATTATAAGGCGAGAATGGCGGCAGAAGGGGTTGAGGTCTATGCCGGAGGCGGTGGTTATTCCGGGTCCGGATACCGATATGATGACGTGGAGGACGAAAGTGAGCTTAACAAACGGAAAATGACCAAAATGGTATACGGACTGGAGAGTGGGATAGACGACGATGTGGCTAACATTGACTTGCAATTGGTAGGGAAAATTGAATAGAACAAATCATTACCGAATTCGAACATTTTTTAAAGGAAAGTATGATGAAAAGCAACAAACGCATTGTCCAAAGACGAGCAGGTGCAACATTCCGCGGGGGAAAGGCTGACCCATCAACAGAGAAAAAAGTGGAGGCAGCGCGCGCAATGGCCGAGCGAATTGCGGCAGAAAAGTTGGCTCAACCGGCAGTGCAGGTGGAGAAAGACGCAACCCAATTGACCGCAGAGGCCATCATGAAGGGCACCGAAGCGACGCCCGTAACTCTGACGGTGAGTGAAAAGGGTGTTTTTTTTAATTTATAACATCTTTCCAGGGAATATCTCTTGCCAAACAAAAAGCTATCGAATTGAACGAGAAACTAAATTATCTACCGACAGAAGAGAAACCACAGGAAACGGATCAACAGGTGCAATACTTTGAGGAAGAATTGGAAATCAATGACTTCCCACAAATGCTTCGATTCCGTGTTTGTTCAAGGGTAAGTGAAATTCCTTCAAATTTTTTATAATTCTAAATATTTTATACTCATTTTTAATTTCAGGAATCAGTTGCCCAGATTCAAGAGTTTGCAGATGTTGGTATTTCAGTTAAAGGCTCACATTATCCGCCGGGAAAAGAGCCGAGGCCAGGTCAGGACCGAAAGCTTTACCTTTTTCTGGAAGCACGTGATGAACTTTCCCTTCGCCGAGCGAAAGAAGAAATTGTGCGCATTATGCGAGAGACACTTCGTCAAATGGTCTTTACTTTGCAATCATTTATTTTGATAATTCATCCTTTATTTTCAGACAGCAACAGGGATGAATCGCCAAGTCGGAGGCCGATATAAATTATTCTGAATCGATCACGCCAGTCATCCTCAAATCAGCTAACTGTATTCATTTTCTTTGCATATTGATGTTTGACTAGTATTTCATATGGTCATTTTTCTACTTTCTTATTCGATGGTTAAATTTATTTTCATTTTATATGACAAAATTTAATTATCGTTAAAATTTTATTTTTTATATTTTGCCAAATTTTACAATACTAAATAATATTTAAAGGGGATTCTAGAAATAATGTCTGATGGTAAAGCTTACTATCGGCCTGAAGAAGAATACGATTATGGGCTTAAAGAAGACGAATCTGATTCGGAATGTTCCATAGGATATAGGCCCACCATAGTGATCATGGGCCTGAAACGAAGTGGGAAAACATCGATCAGAAAAGTAAGGCACTAGTACAGGCTGATTGATTAGACTAAAATCGGATTTAAGGTTGTTTTCCAAAAGATGAGCCCGAATGAGACATTGTTTGTCGAGAGCACTGCCAGGGTTACCAATGAATGTGATTTTCTTTTCAAGAAATTAGTTTGAATACTTTTGTTTAGCCGTTTCCGATTCATTCATCAATTTTGAGACGATTGAATTCCCCGGCCAAGTTGATCCCTTTGAGGCTTCCTTTGATCCAAACTCGATATTCTCTCGCTGTGGTAAACATTACAATTTATTTCTTTATTGGGATATATATTTTTTCCATTTTGGGTGCCTTACTTTTCGTGATCGATGCACAAGCGGACTATGACGAAGCCTTGAAAAAAATGGTTCCTTCCGTCGTTCGTTCCTACAACATTAACAAAAACATTAAATTTGAGGTGACCAAATATTGTCATTAATTTGATGACGCCAGAATTTTCAGGTTTTTGTTCACAAAGTTGACGGTCTTAGCGAAGAAACAAAAATGGAAACGCACAGGAAAATATTCCAAACGGTTCAGGACGATCTTGCCGACCAAGGCATGGATCACATCCGGATCAACTATCACATGACCTCGTCAGTTTTCTTCATTTTCTCACAATATTTATTTATTTTTGAGGATTTACGACCATTCCATTTTTGAAGCATTCAGCAAAGTCATTCAGAAACTGATCAAACAGCTCAATGTGCTGGAGACCCTTTTGGACATTTTCAACCAGGTTGTCCCTCTTCGCTCTTATTAATTTCTGTTCTTTAGGGTTCAAACGTAGAAAAATCATTTTTGTTTGATGTGGCCAGCAAAATTTACATTGCTACAGATTCGACACCCGTGGACATGGTGTGCATTTGTTGGCACTTTTGATTTTGTTTATTTGAGCATGATTCTTTGCAGGCTACTTACGAACTGTGCTGTGATATGATCGATGTTGGGATGGTTCAAAAGTGCGGTTTGACTTGATTTTCAGGTGACCATTGACATCTCCTCCATTTACGGCCATCGAAACGAAATCCAAAATCCTCGACCTGTCGGATTCGATCAGGATTCGTCGGCAGTGATTACATTGAGGACCAGACAGGTGGGAAATATGTATTTTTCTATTATTTTCGATTTTAAGGTGATATTTCTCCGTCAAATCAATATGTACTTGGCATTGGTATGTGTGATCAAGGAAGACAATTTTGAAAAACAAGGAATGATCGATTTTAATTTCACCGTACTCAAACGGGTGAGAATTTAATACAAAGATGATGTAAAATTTAATTCTTGAAGGGTGTGGAAGAAGTTTTTGAATTGGGCAAAAGACGACATTCGATGGTAGCTGAATGACCATTTTTATAATTTAATTGTTTATTCATCGCTCAATTTTTTGGAAAGTTCTATTTCTCCAACAAAGTTTTATTCATTCCAATCCCGAATTTTTTTCATTGACAGTTCTTATCCATTTACTTTTTCACCTGCCATTGCATGCATTGTTAGTCTGCTTAGAAACTGCTTTTTAATTTCTTCGTAAAAGGTGAGTAAGGATAAATATAAGCTGCTTTGTATATCGAATAAATGTTTTGGAGGCCGATAAGAAAATATGGGCATGGGCAGATGCACAAAGGTATAATGAGAACAAAGGAGATGGAGTAATGAATGTTATGACAAAATGAGCAAGAATTGCGCATCAGGGATATACTGAATGAAATTTGACATTTATTTCACTTCGAATTACTAGTTGGGAATTTTGAAAAAATAAGAAATAAATAGTTCAGAGAATAATCAGAAGGGGATAAGTAAAAATGGTGTTTCAGAGATTGCGAAATGTGCCTTATGATTTTCGAAATCAAAAATTTTGGTTCGGTGTAGCCCCAGTGCGCATAAACTATACCAGAGAGGAAGGAATCCAGTCCGTGCTTGAACTTGTTCCCATTATTTTCTGTCGCCGTTCCCTCTCAGCCATCCGCCCTGACCAGCCCCACCTCCTCGCCCTCCCCCGTGTTCTCCACCCGCTTCCTCCTCCGCTCTCCTTCTTCCTCCTCTCTCTGTTTCAGCTTTCGCATCAATTCCCTCCCCGACATCACTTCTTGATGTTGGCCTCCTCCTCCTTCCGTGCCATTGCCCCTCCGGAACACCAACTCCTCCCGGGGCCTTTCCCTCTCGAACACGTAGTCCTTCTCTGCCCCCACATCCTCTCTCTCTTCCTTTTCACCCATCTTCTCTTCCTTCCCATCTTCCTCTCCTTTTTCCTCCATCTCTTCGTCCTTCGCTTCCGGTGGGATTAATGGCGCTCGAATTTGGTGTTTCCCGTTGTCTTCTCCAATAAATGGATCTTCTTCGGCCTCCTGCATCCCAAAAATGGCTTTCGAATCATTGCCGAAGTTATTCTAAAATCCATAAGAATTTTGATGATTTTGGAATTTTTATCCAAAAATTTACCGGTCGCTGCTTTTCCACAGTATCCCTAAATTGTGTTTGTTTTACCAAAGACAATGCATCATCAGCGGGTTTGGATTGGTCGTATGGCTTCTAAAAACATAAATTTTGAAATTTCGAGTTAATCTGACGGGATATTTTAATTATAATCCCTGTCCAAGTCGTATCCATCCAGTTTCTCCGATGCAATACCCCCTTCCCCTAGCTTGGCTACGGGTCTGCCTGCCTATTGCTCACTTGTCCCGTATGCTTTCCCGCGCTTAGTCGGGACAATGCCTTTCCGAGTCGAGTATTCTCCGCCTCCAGCTGCGTTATCCTCCGTGCTTGATCTTTTTTTGCAAATAAATAATTTTCCCTTCAAATTCCATTTCCTCCCTCCCTCAAAAAAACCTTTGCTCTTCCGCTCAAATTGCTCTTTCGCCTTCTCCAGCAAATGCTCCACCTTGCCCTTGTGCCTGGTGATCACATCGATTTGGGCGTGCAGCGAGTCCAATTGGTCCTGGGCAAAACGGAAGCGTCGCTGGAGATGCTCAAGTTCGGTGGCTGATTGGTTCCGTTGGGAGAAGGACCACAGGAGCAGGGAGAGCAGAGAGAAGCCCAAAAGGAACTTGGACAGGAGACGGCACAAAGCGCCGTTCAATGGCACCATTCCACGCCCGTGTGGGGGTGAAGCGAGGTGCGGAAGGGAAGGCCGAAGGTCAGTGGATTCGCCTGAATTTTTGGATTTGTCCATCAAATCAAGTTCTGTTCCCGATCTTGTCCCCTCCTCCGATTCAACTAATGGTGCTTTATTAAAAAAAATTGCGAAGGAAATCGAAATGGAACAAGGAAATTAACTTTTATTTTATGTGAAGCCCATCCATTTTCTTTATTTTATTGCTGTGAGCAAAAATCCAATCTCGACTCGAGATCGAGAGATATCAAGATTCTAGCCATTTTATTGAAGGTGCAAGTGTCGGCACACTGAAAAAGAGGGTTTTTTGGCGTTGTGTTTATGCGAAATTTAAATTGGCATAGAATACATTTTTGTTTGTCCATGTTCCGTCCCAACTTTCTGCTCCTCTTTCTTATCAACAAATATTAGTCCTTCGATCGATTCCCGCGCTTTCTTCGTTTTTCTAAAAATGACTGATCCCGCTCAAATCGCCACTTCGCTTTTGGATTACAAAGATCCCAATGACAACGCGGAACTGCAGGGATTCCTTTGCGTTCCCCCCAACCACAAGTGGATGAAAAAAATAAGAATTTTTGCATTTCATCCAAATTCCAGGAATCCGACTAAAATTCCCGCAATTTTGGTGTGTCATGCCTTTGGAGGGATCACTGAGTTTGAGGAGGGTCGATGTCGGGAGTTGGCGAAGGTGGGCAAAGTTAACCAAATGGGGGGGGGGGGCAGAGACGAAAGTTCGATCCCTCCAAAAAGTTGGGATTCGTCGCATTTGCCGCCGATGTGTACGGGAAAGGGAAGCGATCAGAGAACCCGGAAGAGTGTTTTGCACTGATGAAGCCATACAGGGAAGACCGACCCAAACTGCTCAGGGGCCGGCTGATGGCCGCGCTGAACCGGCTCAGGGACTTGGAGTTCGTCGATGGCCAAAGAGTAAGTGGCCATTGTCCACTCCGATCGGATCGATCATCTCCTCCGATCACTTTCTTTCCACAGATCGGCGTCATTGGCTTCTGCTTCGGGGGTCTCTGTGCCCTGGACTTGGCCCGCATCAATGCCCCGGGCATCGTCGCCGTCGTCAGCTTCCATGGCTCACTTTCGCCTCTGTCCGACCAGCCCACACCAGAAAATGAATTCCAAATCAGGCAACCTTACGCAGTTATACTAGTAGTCCTTAATTTTCTTTATTTTTTTCGGAACCATTTCCCATCTCTTCTGGAAATCGGGACTGCTCAATGAGTTTTTATAAGGCTGGATAAATTAGGTTATGGTTTCCAAACGTTCTCAACCATTTTTTGAAGTTTAAGGGAAGTTGAAATTCATAAAATATTGAAATTTCCGAAAAATGACAGAACTGGCCCATTGATGCTGGCAGTGAAGGGTGATTAATGATCTGTGTTTGGGTTCGGGTTGCTTGTCATTGATTGAGTTTTTCACCATTTTCAGTGGTAAGGAGCTTCCCAAGCCCCACACAGCGTGAATGTATAATAAAATCCAAGTGGGAATCGAACCCACACATCTGGATTGCAAATATAAATAAATATAATACCGCCGATAAATTGAAAATTCCGACTAAGAATTTTCGAAAATGCTGATTTGGAATTCTGTATTGCTATTTATGAATATTATGACTCCAACATTTCAAATCTTCAGGAAATAATTTCAGGGCCAGCATCCTGGTTTGCCATGGCGATGCGGATACCCACATCCAGCAAGAACAGGTGGGATTTGATGGAATTTGTCAATTCCCGCCGTTGTTTTCCAGTGCCTCACGTTGATGGCGGAATTGAGGGCGCGGAATGCGGATTGGCAATTCATCAGTTATGGGAATGCAAAGCATGGGTTCACAGAACCAAAGTTGGCAAACTCGAATCGCGAGGGCATTGGTTACGAGCCGCGCGCAGAAAAACGTTCCTGGGCTGTCATGCTTGACCTGTTTCGCGAAAAATTGGGACATTCTCTCAAAGACCAATGATTGACACTAAATCAAATCCAAAAACACAGATGGAACATTTAAACGACAGATAGATAATACTGATGAGATTGGATAGGACAGAAAGGGACTATACCAACAACCAACTAATAAAATAAAAAAATAAACAAATTTGGCCAGGGGTAACGGGATTATGCTCAAGAGTTTCATAGCTCATTATAAAAAAGTTGAGATGATTTCACATTGGAGTCAAATGGAGGGAATTGGAAGGAATCGATCATTATCCCCCCCCCCCC
>LDKF01000083.1:80467-95040 GCA_001026735.1 Rotylenchulus reniformis | reverse complement strand
ATAGCTCATTATAAAAAAGTTGAGATGATTTCACATTGGAGTCAAATGGAGGGAATTGGAAGGAATCGATCATTATCCCCCCCCCCCACTTCTCTCTCTCTTTCACATATCCAAACTCTTCTGCACTTCTAGGAGTTTATTTGCCGAGTTATGCAGTTGTTCTAGTTCTTTGGGCTTCAGATCCTGTTTGACGATGAAGTTGATTCCATTGGCCCCGAGTACGGTAGGCAGTGACAGAAAAACATCCTCCTCAATACCATGGATTCCCTGCAAAGTTTGATTTGAGTAAAAATATCAACTAATTGTAAGTAAAGATACAAAAAGTAGAGATCGAATCTATTAATTAAGAAATCTGATTCGATCTACCACCCCTCAAATAAAACCATGAACAGATAGGCCCGTAGCCAGAAATCGGGCTTGGAGTTGACTTGGCCAATAAAAATTTTGACAAAGAAGTTCGACTGCCCGACCTTTTCCATTTTCCATAAAAAATTTGGGCATTTTTGCTTAATAAAAAAAATAAAATTAAAAAAAAGCTTAGTATACTACCATAATATCGGATATCGGCGGTCCCGAAAGGTGCCGCCGGAGAAAATTTGGTGTTTTTTTACGGTTTCTTAAGAAAATACGGTAATTTTGCGTCGTTGTAATTAAAGGGTCCCGGCGGTTTCGATAGGGGCCGCCGAAGAAAATTTTGAAAAATCAATCTCTTTTCTTAAGGAATTTGGCCATTTTTTCGGGTTTTTCTTTTCCTCTTCGATTTTTTTCTTTTTTATTCTCTCGACCCTCTTAATTTTTTTTTAAATTTTTCACCTTGGGACAGTGACGTTTCCACTGCCCCATCCGTATTTTGCCGATGCCCCTAATATACGCTAGTGCTGGGGGGGCGCCTAAGGGCCTACTCACAAATGATTTATGTCAGATATGATTTATATACAGGCCCGTATCTCCGCCGGAGACCCCCTCCCCTCGGAGCCCCCCCCCCGAAAATTTTTCCTGGCTACGGGCCTGTTTATATATAACATGTTTCTCGGGTGTTGGGACAGCTCGACTACGGACAACTGGACTACGCCATTTTAATTTTCTTTGTATCTCTCCTGCATAAACCTGCGCTAAAAATGCATTTAAAAGTTGATTTAAAAAAGATAGAATAGTATTAATTAAAACAAAGAAAATTAAAACAAAAAAAATGTATAAAATAAAATGTTATTTATATGAGTAAATAAATTTGTATATTTTTAATTTTTCGCATTTTTAATGCAATATTCACTTAATTTCGATTTCGATTATGAATTTAATGGCAGCATTTATTTTGTCTTTTTGATTTTATTCTCATTTTTCAAATGCATATATGTTTATGCATGAGATATAACAAAGAAAACAATTAAATAGTCGAGTTGTCACTACCCGTTTCTCGATAATGGTTGTTTTCTTATGGCACCAATCCTGTCTAATCAAAAACTCTCCGACCCACCTTTACATTGGTGCTCAGTGCAAACACATTGCGACTATTCGACATCACTGCTTGTACAATCGTGGACACCGAAAGACCGATTGCCCAACTTAAACAATCGATTTTTTGATCCATTTAAAAATTCAATGGACCTGGTGTATCCCTTTAGTTTGATAATTTCATAAGCACTAGCGATCACTTTTTGGTGTATATGCTGCTCCCAATTATCAACTCCAGGACCATTTTGTTTTTGCTCGGTGGTCCCTGACAGGCTAACGCCCGCAACATTGACGCCACTCCATACGGCGACTAAAAAATATTGTAACCAAAAACAAACCAAATTCCCTAGCTTAAAATTCTTAAGTTTTATTTTAATCAGATTTTTTACATGGGAAGTGGGACCTTCCCTTTTCCAGTGGATAATGACCTTCAATTTTCATACGATATAAATGTATTGAAATATAACTAACCACTGGAGTCACCATGTTCGCCGATGATGTACGCATGACAGTTGAACGGGGCAATGTGAAGTTGTTCGGACAGCAAAAAGCGAAAACGCGCAGAATCCAAGTTGGTGCCGGAGCCGAACACACGTTCCCGCGGCAGCCCGGACAGCTTCCAGGTGACATAAGTGAGTATGTCAACTGAAATTAAAGAGATGAAGAGGGATGAGAAGAGAGGATCGGAGACGAAGACGGACCCGGATTGGAAACGACCAAAATTATGGTGTCGGGGGAGTAGCGGACCAGTTGTGGCACAATGCCTAAAATCAGAAGGGATCAGATCCAAGCCAAAGGTAATTCAGAAGATGCCTTTGAAGATGTCCACATTTCGTTTGATCAAACTCAGTCTGGACTCTCCCTCACGTTGGCGACAGCCAGCTGTGATCACACAAACCTTGGAACCAGCAGTGCCGGAATAGTCATCTGTGGGAAAATGAGAAAAAAAGCCATCGAAAACATGGACAAAGTTGATGACCAATTACCCGGACTTGCATTCACCACGGTACCGTAGCGCGTGAAGGCGACCCCGTGCTGAAGGTCCATCACTTCGCCCATCAATTTGTCCTTTTGCACATCGCAGAGTGTGATTTCAGAAGCGATGTGCTGAAATGGTTAATAACAGAGTTGGGAGGATCGGGATTCCCGATGAGAGATTAAAACATCAAATCCCGGACTTTCAGGTTTGGTTGTTCACCTGCTGAAGAATGCTGTAGGCGCAAGCCATGCCGACCTGAACAATCCCTTCCATTGTTCCAATTCTCCCACGACCCTTCCCCTTCCTCCAACCTGTCCGACGCCAACAATGGTGACTTTGTTGTGTGGCGTGGATTGGGGAGTGGCAACAGAGTACATCACACGCGAGATGGCATCGGTCATCCTGTTCTCACTTAAAAAAATCAAATTTTAAAAATTAATATTTTATGATTAGACTTTTGTTTTGGATGGCTTTTAAACCTATCGCTTGATTAGCGCTTTTTTAGTGACCCATAAAGGAAAAGGAACTGGGTTTGAATTAGGGTAGCACGCGGGGGGGGGGACATCCCCCCGTCCCCGACTTTTTTGGGCCTCATCCCCGTCCCCGACGAGCCCATCCCCGACCCTCATCCCCGCGGGGATTCAGGGATGAAAATGCACCCCTAAAGATGCAATTTTGGATCCAAATGGTAAGAAATTTGGCAGAATTCTACCCAATGAGACCTTGGTTCAATGGTACAATGCAGGTTTATTGGCAGTGATGTCGCGGGTTCAATTCCCGTCGCCTTTTATTTAATTATTTCCTTTGTCTTTTTTGGTAATTTTTTGTTGCTTAACACAAAAATTATTATGAAAACTTTTTAGAATAAAATACATTAACAAAAAAAATCAGAAAAATTTTATTAAGAATGGTATTAATTCCTGAATTATCAAACAGGAAGTAACAGGAAAGGAAATAAAAATAAGCAATTTTCTTAAGAAAAATGACTTAAATTTTTAAAAATTTCTCCGGCGGCCCCTATCGGGACCGCCGGCACCTCATACCGTGAAATTTCTTCATCCAAAAAATGCTCATTTTTAATAAAGCTTTGAAATTTTTTTGATATATAACACTCATATTAGAAAAAATTTTTTCTTGAAAAAAAGACTTATTAGAAATTTTTTCACCCATCCCCGTCCCTGAAATCCCCGGCCGATTTTCCATCCCCGTCCCCGTGCTACCCTAGTTTGAATCGAAGTGACAATCATTTAATTAACAGAAAAACTCCAATTATTAAATGTTACATATGCCAGTATGAAAATCATACAAGCCCAAAAATGGTCCTCTTGAAAAAACCCACGTCATTGTTGGCTTTCTTCTTGTTTTCAGTTTCAGCAGATGAGTCGAATTGTAGCTTATTCGGTGAAGATGATCAAGTTATAAGCTAAAATTTGGGAAAATTAGTTATAAAAAAGAGGATAGAATAAATATTTCGAAAGAAATGCAAAAGCAAAGGGAAGTGGAAGGAATGACGAAGCCACCACATTGCACATATGCGAAGCCAACAAATGCCCGCCCAGCAGCAGACTGTTTGTTTGGGTGCAAAGCAATGCCGGGGGGGGGGGGGGNAAACGATCGATCAAACGGGGGAAGCGGGATGATGCAGCCATCCATGCTGTGCTGTCTTCCGCTTTCTTTTCTTTTTGCTCTCATCCCTCCCTCCCTCACCTCATTCCACAGGAACTATAGCGTGGAATATTTGATCATGTTTAATTTTTCAATATTCAAATAATAATACCGTAAATTCTCTAATATAAGGCCCCCTTCTATTATAAGGCCTCCCTCTATTATAAGGCCCCCCTTAGACGTAGGTTGAAAAATATAAGACCCTCCCTCTAATATAAGGACCCCCTCTAATATAAGGCCCTCCCTAGAAGGAGATTGATACTATAGAATTTTTTAAATAAGGTGAATTTATTTAATAATATTTCTATTCTCTTTCAAATTTTTAATTTTCCATGTTAACTAGTTAGGTAGTTCCAATATACAGAAAAAAAATTTAAAAAATTTCACAGAAAAACCGCTTTTATTGGCGCTTTTGGACAAAATGCATAGCACTTTTAAACCACTAACTCTCCGTTGGATGAAGTTTGAAAAGTATAAGGCCCTCCCTCTAATATAAGGTCCCCCTCTATTATAAGGCCCCCCTCCGAGAGAGGTTGAAAAATATAAGGCCTAGGCCTTATAATAGAGAATTTACGGTATTATTATTTGAATATTGAAAAATTAAACATGATCAAATATTCCACGCTATAGTTCCTGTGGAATGAGGTGAGGGAGGGAGGGATGAGAGCAAAAAGAAAAGAAAGCGGAAGACAGCACAGCATGGATGGCTGCATCATCCCGCTTCCCCCGTTTGATCGATCGTTTCAAATTTAAAAAATTCCTCCTTTACCCTTTACCATCGATTAAATGTGTACATACATATTTTAATGCCCAATGATTCGGGAAATGTCCATGTGGCCACATTTTTTTAAATATTCGATATGCCATACGATTTATCAAATATACGGTACTTATTNTAAAATCATATAAAAATTACTTTCCTAGAGTAATTTTTGACGCTGAATCCGAATCTGGCGTCCATTTTGACGCAATGCGTTATCTGACGTCACTTTTTGACGTTGACGTCAAAATTTTTTTGAAATTTTCCATGGGGTAGTTTTGATTTTGATGTAGAATCAGTTCTGTTGTCCATTTTGACATTCAATTACATCTAAAGACGCTTACGTTAATTTTTTAAATTTTACAAAATTTCAAAAAAATTTTGACGTCAACGTCAAAAAATGGCGTCAGATAACGCATTTCATCAAAATGGACGTCAAATTCGGACGTTACCCTATTGAAGTAATTTTTAGATGATTTAACTGGAAAATTTAACCAAAAAATTTTGTTGTGGGGGGGCTGTATTAGAGGGTATTGGCGGCCCCGATAGGGGTCACCGGAGAAATGTTTGAAATTTTAGACCGTTTTCTTAAGAAAATTGGTCAATTTTTTCGATCTTTAGAAAGGTCCGGACCCGGATTTTGAGAACACCCCCGGACCGGATCCGGAACCCGGAGTCCGGAAAAAATCCGGGCCCGGGAAAGTCCGGAGTCCCCTCAAAAAAGGCCGGACCCGGACCCCGGATCCGGGAAAAGTCCGGGCCCGGGTCCGATCTCTAGTTTTTTCACATTCTCTGCAGGAAATTCAAATGCTGTGTTTACGCCGTAATTATTTTCTCTGTCTGTCTCTTATGAAAGCAGAGAAAGAAAATAAGGAAATACTACATTGAATAATAGAAATTTTAAAACAATCGCTTCGATAATTTAAGGAAAAATTTCATGCTAAATGCAATGACCGGACTTTTACTAATAATTTGATCTGCTAAGTATGACCCCAAATTCCAACATTTTCCTATCACCAGAACTTCCACCGATCATCACATTCAAATCCTAATGTCGGCCCTTTCATATAAAAGTTTATCTTCATCTTTAATCCCTTCTAACCATACCTACCTTTGTCGGCACATGCCCACTTATCTCCTTCCCATACTACCGATCCCTGATAACCACTTTTTGTATCACTATTTAAGAATTTCATTTTGTATGCAATTTACTCTTATTTTTACTCACTCTTACTTTTATTTCTTCCCTAATAAACATTTCTCCAAGTTCCCCAATTCCCCTTCTCCGACCTTCGTCTAATCCCTGACTCTCCAACCGGACACCGGGCATTTCACTGGTGGCTCGAACCCTCGTTAAGCTACAGGACACCAGCAGGACCGGCCATCCTAGCTAACCCCGTCCCGGCTTCAACGACCGTCCCCTGACTTGCAGTTTTTCATCAGCTGTGTGGATCGAACTGAGTGTTCTCCTCCAGCTGATCAGCGACATCGAACTAAGTGTTCTGTCATCTAGCGGACCGTCTTCCATCCGCCTTGATCCGAGTGCGACTGAGTGTCCCTCCCTGCAGCTAATCAGCCCAATCGACATCAGACAACTGCAAAATGAGTGATGCCATCCGATCCGACTTTGACGAGACTTTCTTCACGGCATCTGAATTGGAGAAATTTGCCCGTCTTCTTACACGTCTCCGTCATTTTGAGGGTTCTGTCTCTCGTGAGTTCCGGGGCCTCCAACGCACTTTGCGCGCTGCCGAAAAGACAATAAGCCAACAGAAGACAACGATTGACCAACTGACTACACGCATCGCTGCTCTCGAGAATGCGAATGTTGTACATCAGGAAAATGATCCACCGGTCCAGAATGACGTTTTCGTTGAAAATGAACAGGATCATTTTGAATCTTTTGAAGAAGCAGATGTTATGATGATCCAGAATCCATTCCAATGTTTGGCTGGCAATTTGGAGCAGTTTGACGGAAATCCGCAAGTAAACTTTCCCAACTGGTGTTCGCGTTTTCTGGACCAACTTGGACTCTACGACAACTTGAATGAGACCCAGAAACTCCACCGTCTCAAGATTTCCCTTACGGGAATCGCCCGTAAAGAGATGGAACGTGTCCCAGACCCTGCCAATGGACAACGAAAGTCGCTGGATTATCTGATCAACTATTTGAAGCTCAAATTTCCTTCTACTTCAAATATTGCACTGGCTAAACAACAACTCACTGGATGTCGCCAGGCACCCGGAGAGCCAGTCCACGCGTTCGCCAATCGTCTTTCTGACGTCGTCAGTGCCGCGTTGGCAGGGAAACATGATGCTGTGATCGAAGAACGACTTTTGGATGAATTTATGGAGCGACTGCTGCCTGAGCTCAGCCTTCACGTGAAGAGCATTGAACCAACAACTTATGGACAGGCATTTGAAGCAGCTATCAAAAAGGAGGCATGGCTTAAATCAGTCGGTGATCATTCTGGAGGATCGTCCAATGGCACTGCTGCGGCAATCGAGAATTTGTCCCGCCGGCTGGATCAAGTGATGCTGTTCGCCAGAGAACATCGGGAACATGAAGTGATGGAAATGACACATCATCAGGACAACATGCAACGACGACGTTCAACAAAGCAGTGTTATTACTGTAAGAGAACTGGGCATCTGATCGCTGATTGTGAACGCCGGAAGCGATCAAATGTTCGAGGCGATCATCACAATTATCACCGACGTCATGACAACTCTGGAAACCAAGACTACCGTAGCCGCTACGAAAGTTCGGACAGCCGCGAATGGCGCCATCGTCGCAACGATTCTTCGGATTCTTCGGAAGACGACGACCGTTATACGCGACGAAACTACAGTCCTGATCGCAGCTATCGCAACGGATATCGCGATTCTGAACGGCGACGTTACTACGACTCTCCACCGCCAAACCGTGTGCGCCTTCGTGAGGCCAATGTCGTCCGTGCCGTTTCCCCTGTGTTTCTCGTGTGATGGACAATGGCGAACAAGGACACGTTGAAGGATGACCACACAACAATGAAGGGCGGAGGGGTGCAATAACCGTACTTGGACTAATAATTTCCTGACAAAACCACGATTCCAAATCCCATCATTCCTTTATCAATCCGCTCCCCACCGATCACTTAATCATATTTTTGTCGGCTCCTTTTTCATGTATAACTTCATCTTTATATTCAAATCCCTTCCGCTCATCCTTTCCTTTGTCGGCACATGCCACCTCCTTCCCATACTACCGATCCCTGATAACCACTTTTTGTATCACTATTTAAGCACATTATTTTGTAAGCAATTTTACCTTTACCTTTTCCTTTAGTTTTACTCTTTTTCTTCTCCAATAAATATTTTCCTCAAGTTTCCCAATCCCAACTCCCTTCCCGACCTTCGTCTAATCCCCTGCTCTCCAACCGGACCCCGGACATTTCACTAAATACGAAAAACCGGCCCTTTATAATCAGAGTAAAGAATCCAAATCGAAATTTTTTTTGCTTCCGCGATTTTATGACGCGCATCCATGTTGCATTAAAATATATTCTTGCCTGATTTTCTTTTTCTCTGTGCATTACTTTTACTTTTTACTGTATGGCGGATCACAATAAAGAATTCGCTGCAGAAAATCCTTTGTTCAAAGCGTTTTTCAAGGGCAGGGCTATTATTGCCATCGTAGCATGCTTTCGCATCATAAAATCATAGCGCCAAAAATAAATTTTGACTTCTACAGGATTTTTGCGCTGATTTTACATACATACATGTTTTTATGTTCTGTTTGCTGCTGGAAATGGTTCCTCGGTCTACTATAGAGCCTTTAGGCCATCCCTTCTCTGTACCTTGGTGTCTGCCCTTACATATCATTATCAGTTATCACATTTATCAGCTCGGAAAGCTCAGGCTGTACAATACAATAAAAACAAGGTGGTCCCTGGTTCGAATGTTGGAGGTGAAGATCAGCCAGCTTGAAGCACACCAACAAATGTCAAATGACTGTCCTCTCCGCAGGTGGGCGGAGGATTATCATTCCCAATCCCCCGGGGTTATTATTACTCTTCAAAATTGGCATTTATACCTTTCGCTTGGGGCAATGGAAAGAAGCGGAAAAGAATTTTTGGGCAAGTATCCAGCTGGAGGGAGTAAGGGCGGACGAAAGAATTTCGACAAATTTGGGTTAAAAATAAAAGGAAATCAAACCAAAATTGAGTTCAACAGAGATTGGTGGTGACCACACACCACTGGTGAGAGGGCAAAGAATGAAAATATTGGGGCGGAAAGAAAGAGAATGAAAGAAATACAATGGATCGAAAGCAGAATTGAGCGGATCAGATAAGAGTGGAGAAGGTTAGGATGAGCAAAGTCAGCAGGACAAAAGGGGAGGAGAAGGTTGATCTGCTGAGGGGGAACCCGATCGGAGAGAAGCCTAGGGGTTTAAAGGGGGCATAGAGATCAGATCATGTGTGTAATGTACACCTTCATTGGTCCGCTCCAATGCGTTTGCCGATCTTCCGGAACAGCCACTCTGATTCCCGGTGGTATTTTGGGTCGCTTAGCATCAGAATGGTCCGCTTGTATAGGAAATAGTGCAGCACAGACACTGACAAAGGGAAAAAGAAATTAATTAATCCGAAGATATTTGGCATTTCCAAAGATCATTGGCCACTTTCTGGCCAAAGTGCCCACTTGTCCTTTGCAGAGAGAACAGAGCCGTGACGAATGGCGGCCAAACGTAGGGACCTTTTTGGCCCCATTTGTCCCGAAGAGAAAAGAGATGGAGGCTGATGGAGAGGAGGAGGTAGAGCAGGGAGACCAGGATGGAGGCGGAGAAGCGGCGGAGGAGGTGGCCGATGAGGCCGGCTTGGAAGACGAAGGTGGAGGAGAAGCGGATGGCCAGGGCCTGGGGGAAGTGAGGGAAGTGAAGAGGAAAAAGGAGAAAAAGGAAAGGAGGATGAAGAAGAGGAAGAAGCAAAAGGAGAGGAGGATGAAGAAGAGGAAGAAGAAGAAGCTAAAGGAGAGGAGGATGAAGAAATGGGATGAAAAAATAGAGGATGGGGAAGGAATGAACGCACAATGAGGGAGAGCACCAGAAGAGTGTCCTGGAGCCTGGAAGGGAAGGAGGGATGGAGGTGAGGTAAGAGGAATGGGAAGAACCCACAGGAAGAGCATCAGCTGAAGGTCATCGTCCGCGTAGAGAACGGTGGCAGCAGCATTGAAGCACAGATCGATCAGAGGGGAGAAGAGCAGGAAAAGCATTTGGAGGGAAGAGGGAAGGATGAGGAAGAAGTGGAGGGAGGCCAAGGCCAAAGATGTGAAGAACCCCGGGGGGAGGAAGGGGGGGGGAAAGTTGCCATGGAGACGATGGGCAAAGCCCCGAATGTTCCCTCTCTCTCTCTTTTTTTTATCATTTTATTTTGCCAAATATGTCCGCCAAGTAAGTGATCAATGCCCTGTCTCTTCCCTTCCCTCAATCCCTTTTCTTGGCCTCCGCTTCTTTGGCGTTTCTCTTCCCTCCGGCGACACTTTGTTTGTTTTTGGCGAAAGGCAAACGAATCAGATGGAGACAAAGGCGGAGGATCAATTTGAGCAGAAAGAGGAGGAGATAGAGGGCGAGCAGGGAGACGCCGATCAGGAAGAGCACAACGTCGACGAGGAAGTACTGAAAGGGGAGAGAGACGGATCAATGATCGGAGGAGGAGGGAAAGAAACAGATCAGTGATTGTAGAAGGAAAGAGATACATAGTGAGTGATCAGAGGAGGAGGGAGAACGATAGTGATCCAGGGGAGAAGAAAGTGATAGATCAATGATCGGAGGGGTCAGAGAGAATCATTGTATCGGAGGAATGGGTGCAATAGCGGATAGATGGCCGGGGGATCTCCGTACCTGGAAAATGTTCAGCTCGTCCGCACCCGAACGGGCATGCGGCACTTCCTGGTGCCGCACAATGAACTCCACCCAGAAGGCCGAGTGGTTCAGCTCCGTGTAGGGCACATCGGTGACCATATCCTGAATTGCTCCATTTTCGGGTGCATCTCCTTCCTTCCTGTCTGTTGGTCTTCCCCTCTCCGACCTGGAATATCAGCATCTCCTCCTTGTAGTGCTTTATGAAAATGCGATGGAATGCCGAGATGAAGTGCTGCTTGGGGGGTCTCTTCCGGTCCAGCATCAGTCCGGCGTGCCTTGCGGTCAGCCTGAGCAGGTTGTCCCTGCCGTGGGCCGTCAGGGGCCACCCGATCACCGGCACTCCGTGCCACACACTCTCCACCACACTGTTCACGCCCCCGTGGGACATGTGTCCGCGGCACTTGGGATGGGCTAAAGGGGGACATTCACTCTGTGGAATGAATCCCAGAAGAGAATTTGTGCCGGACCGAGCAGTTCTTGCTGGGGCACCCATCCCGCGGTGTGCAAATTCCCCGGGGGATCCCTCAGTGCGGCACCGTTGTATTGCCACACAAATCGCATGTCGGGCATCTCTCGGATGGCGCCCACCAGATTGTCCTAAAATTGCAATGTCCGAAGCCACCCAATGTCCGATGCCACATCGCACCCATCATTGTTGTTTCTTGTCATGCCAGCTTATGTATCATGTAGCACCCTCCTCCTACATCCTAATCCTGCTATGGGCCAACATTCCTTCTATCATAGATTTGTATTCCTCCAAATCCATCTCAACCCAAATCTCCCCATTCGATCGGTATATTTAAGCCTTAATATCCAACTTTCTTTCTGTACTTCCTCGTCCCAAACCTCTACATTGGCCATTCATTCCCTGTCGGGACACTAAAATGTCCTTGTCCGATCAGAACCAAATTCAACTGATCGAAATGCTGATCTGACTGATTTTCCCCCTTCAAATTGATCATTTTCCCTGCCAATACGACTCACAATCACTTCCTGTGGAGCTCGGGCCCATTGTATGGAGAATCCGCCGGTGATCAGGATGAATCCTTTTTCGTCGCCAGAACCATTGACAAATTGGAGAAGTTTCTGAAGGAGGAATGGCGGAGTGATCTGTTGATCAGCTGATCAGAATGCTGATCTGCCCACCCTGTCCATGGTCCATTTGGTCTGATTTTTGCAGTGCAATCCCCCGACAAAATTCACGCGCGGCACTGAAATCGGCGAACGAATGAATGAAATACCGTATTCTCTCTAATAGAAGGGCCTCTCTAATTGAAGGGGCCTCTCTAATAGAAGAGGCCTCCCGTGAGGGGATTGAAAAATAGAAGGGGCCTCTCCAATTGAAGGGGCCCCTCTAATTGAAGAGGCCCCTCTGGAGTTATTAGTTTAAAAAGTTAGGTAAAGTATACCTGATTTAATTGACCAAAAAAACACGTAGAATGCAGGTTAAAAATTGGAATTCTGGTGTTTTTATGGTTAAAATTTTTTTATAAAAAATGCAGCTTCAAACTTCTTTAAAATTCAATAGAAAGAGGTTCAAAACTCCAATAAATTTCTTTTCCATAAATAAGTTATTAATAACCTCTCCCAGAAATAGAAATGCGATAAAATTAACCCCTGAATTTAGGTTAGGTGAACCATATTATTTTATTGTGATTCGATAAATCAACATATAGAGCACACAAACAATTTCGTCATGTTTTTAGGAGATTAAAAAGATGTTCGAAAGATAAAAAACGCTAAAAGGTAAGCAAAAAATTCTGTATAAATTAGTTTTTTTAGTATTTTGGGCCTAAAAAGAAAAATTAATAAATTTGAATGAACCCTATGTAATGTGTTGAAAAATAGAAGGGGCCTCTCTAATTGAAGGGGCCTCTCTAATAGAAGGGGCCCCCTTGGAGGTGGTTGAAACAATAGAAGGGGCCCCTTCTATTAGAGAGAATACGGTAAATGGGAAGGGAAATGAATTATCACTGAAGGGGCGAGCAAAGTCGAAGATGGGCGGATTGTTGACAAAGTTGATGGAGGCATTGCGCTCCAGGGCGAACGAGTCGGGCACTTTGCCGGGAAAATGTTTCTGAATGTGAGACAATGATGGGTAGGGCTGGGATTTTTAGTTGCTAAAAACCACCAAAATAGTTACTATAATAGGTGCTAAAAAATCCAAAATAGTTGCTAAAAAATCAGCGATTTATGATCCAATTTTTTTATTTTTCCATCAAAAAATAATATGAAAAAAATATTATCGCTTTTCGCAATTGCAAACAAGGTACATTTCGAGATTTTCATGGAGCAAGAATTAGCCAGGAAAATTTTTCGGGGGGTGGGGAGTTGAGGGGTCGCCGCTTGCCGGCGAGCAAAAAAAAAACTTGAGGAGAAATTTCGCTTTTTTAAGTGTTGGTCAAATTTGCACTTTCTGTAGAAATTTCATTGTATTAAGGAGTGTTGGTCCAGATTGGGACTGCTGAAGAAAATTCCCAGTTTTTAGGCCTTTTTTCTTTAAAAAAAACTCCATTTTTTGACGTTTTATGCAAATTCCACTGTATTAGAGGCTCCGACGGCCCCCAATAGGGTGGACCGCTGGAGAAAATTTTGGCATTTAAACCGTCTTTAAGAAATTAGGCTGGTGCCTGCTAGAACGTTTTGAAAATTTGGAAATTTCCCAAAATATTCAATTTTTTAATTTTTTCCTTGAAAATTTTCGAAAATATTCAATTTTTTCATTTTTTCCTTGAAAATTTTCGAAAAATCTTCCCAATTTTCCAATTTTTTCTAGAAAATTTGCCAAAAAATGCCAAAATAGTTGCAAATAGTTGCTAAAACCCCAAAATAGTTGGTAAAAAACTATTAGTTGCTAAAACCATGAAATAGTTGAAAATAGTTGACAAAAAGTCGCTCGAAAATGTATCAAACAACTTTAGGAATGTGTTTTCTATGCATATTTGGCCATAAACTATGCAGCAAAAAAATAGTTTACAAACTAAAAATCCCAGCCCTAATGATGGGGTATGGTATGGGTTGTCAGATAATCCAAAGCCGGGAAAGACAATGGACCCATGCGAATCTGGACAAGGCGGACCTGGAACAGTTTGTCGAGCCGGCGAAGGACAATGTGCTGGTGGATGTACAGCTCGCGCAGGTGGGCCAGGAGGTTGTAGCTGCGCTCCCAGAAACTGAGTTGGTCGGTCAATCTGTCGGGTGCTGGAAGGATTCGGATCTGTTCGGAGCAGGGCGAACGAACCCGGTGCCGGGGACGGGGATGTAGGAGGGCGGACTGGGACTTTGGTTGGCCCAGGCGGACTCGGTGCGCAGTCCGGTCATGGACCAGTAGACGAACAGAGATCGCTTGAGGCCGGCCAGCAACAGGGCACAGGGGTTGTACAGATCATCAACCTGGGGACGGGGATGATTATGGAGGATGAGGAGGGGATAGGGAGAGATGTGGATCACCAGGAGGAGGAAGTGGATTTTGGGGGATCCTAAGGAAGTTGTGTGATCGGATCGCGCATGGGAATTCTTCAGGCTCCCTCATGGTCGACTGACCACAACCACGGCGAACTCTTTCTCCAACAGTTTTTCGAATGTTTTGCGGTGGTTTGGCTCTTCCAGCACTCTTTGGCACAGCTCCAGCCCAGCCAGCCACCCTCCCGGCTTCTCCACCGGATGCCAAAAGTCTTCCCTCCACATTTGATCGTCCGAGGTGAGCTGAACCTGGCGGAGGGCATTTTGCAGGGCCGCGGTCCGCGGAGCGTTGTCCACGCGGAGGAACAGCTCGGTGACGCCTTTCGGCAAAGTGATCGGATGCTGAATGGAGG